>APFE030903710.1:64907-107790 GCA_000404065.3 Pinus taeda | reverse complement strand
GACACTTGATCCGTGGCTTGACACCCGATTGGTCCATGAATTCTATTTAAAGCGCATGGAGGGTCATTTGTAGGTTCACCGTGCATGAGAGAAGCTTATGTAAAGTTTCATTCTTTTATTAATAAATTGCCTGTAGTAGCCACGTTGGCGCACGCCATGGACTGTTTCCCTCTCTGAGGGTTTTAACCATGTCAAAATACTGGTGTATTGATCTGTGATCTGTTTGTGAGCGGTGTCCTTTTGGTGTTCTGTCTGAGGAACTTACCCTGTAAATTCCTACAGGGATATCCTCACATCATCATTAGCCTTCCAAGGTTTTGGGTTGCCATTTTTCCTCGTTCCATCTGATCCATGTTGTCTCCGTCAGACCTCTGATCCCTTGGTACCAAAATGCTACCACATTCTGGAGTTGTGTCACTGATATGTTCAAGAATATAATTTTTCTGAAGTTCACACCCTTACCTCCTCCTCTGATGCTCTGTTTCACCATCTACCACTTATTCCTTATCTCACATCATTGATGGGGGGAGAATTATGGCCCTCTTGCGATGGATCACCTCCTATCAGCACTAGATTGTTGTCTAGGATGTTGATCTAGGGATCCCTTTCAGTACCTTGGAGCTTGCATGCCTTAATGGCAAGTTCTTTGCACCTGACGATGAACTTTCATCATTGGTCTTCGATTGGGTGATTCCACAAGTGTTCGACTTCAAATCATTTTTCACACTTAGTGGAGTACTGGCAGTACCTTGAGAACCATTGACATTATTGATGGTCTCTCTCGTGCTTGTTAATGGTTTCCATCATTGACCGGTAATTAAGTGACTTCCTATCATGCTCGACTTCAGCACATCTGTTCGCATGATAGAACTTGTACTATGATCGGTTAGGGTTTCAAGAACTCAGACTAAGATTACATATGTTTGGGCTCCATGGATTGGTTTATGATTACATACATGACTCTTTGATTAGATGGTTGCGACCACACCTGAGTCTTCACAGATGGCTACGACAATACCTTTATCATTATGTGGTCTTATCAACTAGGTGGCTACATCCATACCACAGACCACGTTTCATATGTCTTTTGGATGGCTGTGCCCATGCCTAGACTACATGTATTTCACTATCATAGATATCATTTGTACTTGCGCCTGCAGGTTCTTCATGGTGGTGTTCCAGTTTGTTTATGATTTCGTAAAACATTTCACCCCTCCTACTCTCTTAAGCTTCATGCTTTATGGGACATCTATTACATAGTAATTTGTCACTGACCTCATCTCAGTCCCTTCGCTATGTCATACATCAGATAAACATGTCCATATCTTCCCACTCATGCAAGAAGATTAAGCAAGTGCTCTCTAATGTTGAAGATTGACCCTCTTTGCCTAAGTTTCTACATCGTCGCAAGTAAACCCTTAAAATGTGCGATGGTTCTTTGTCATGAACTGTATTATTGCAACGTCGTTCCAGGTGTACACCTATTTCTTACGACGATCAAATTTTAGGGCTTAGCGCAAGTCTTCCAGATGTTTATTACGACAATCGGTTCGAACACATTTCTCACTTGCGATGTCATCACAAAGCCTGAGTTCATGACATGTGACAACCCATATTAAGCGAATTAGTTCAAACAGTGGGCCTTCTGGGTGATTTTAGAGCTGCTTGTTGGGTCAGATTGGTTCGCCTTTCCTCCTCTGGGATGGTAGTTTTGCCTTTTATGAAACCTCCCTTGAGGATAAGCTCCCTCTCCCTCATTTCATGGAGGCTCCTCCTCCTATAAAAGCACTCCCCATTGCCATGATCAACTAGTTCCTAGTTATACATTGCTAGTTGGATTGAAGCAGATTAGATAACTTTGGTGTGAGTTTGACAAGTGTGGAATTGCTGATAGTTTGGTAAGAGATTGTGGAGTGCCTTAACCTTGCGTTAGAGTTTGTGAGTGAGAGAGAGATATTACACATTTGGGAGACCCATTTTTGAGAGTGAATGCTTGAAGGAACATACCGACTGGACCCTCTGAGAAGCCTTGTGACGTCAAAGCTTGATTGTAAGCTTTTCTCTTGATTTATTTTAATACAATCAATAACGATTTCCTATATCTTGTGTACAATTTACTTGATAGCTTATGATTCCTTGAATTTATAAGTAAATAGATCAGTTTTGTTCTCAGTTACGTGCTCTGTTTTTTTCTTTTGGTGTTTCTGGTCGAGTGCTCATTAAGGAGAAGGAAACGGAAGCTAGAGTGATGCAACAAAAGCTTCACCAAACACCGGTTTTGAGGTAGGCATCCAACAATGACTATTTAAGGAAATCGATTGTTGTTTTGTTTTGCTGTGACTAGAACCACTCTAGGGCTAGAGGGGTTGCCTCTATTCGCAGAGGGAACACTTTCCTACTTCACAACCTTGAATCAAAGCAGAGTTCTCCATGGTTCAAGCTTATGTAAAAATGAACCGATATCTAATTTACATCTTGTGATTGTCGCTTTTACTCGCTACATTCTGCTAGATGAGCCTTGGTTGTTTTATTCCATCACCACGTCTCTTTGGCTGATCTTATGCTTTCACCCGGTTGTTTTTCCTTTCCTGAGGGACCACAACCATGAGTGGTTTTATTAGCTAGCCTCTTGACCATTACATGTTTTGAGTAGTTCCACCATTGTCAGAACCAGTTGCTACCCTTTATACCACTCATTCCTCTAGGACAAGTCACCTTTAAGCTCATTTCTGACTCGTAAAAGATGAAAATATTGCGGAGTATTTTTCCCTTTTTAACTCATTAAACAGAATAAAAAGGTGGTGCACTTTCAGCTCTTTTCCAACCATATAAATGCAAAACTATGGCTGGGCTTTTGTCATTTTAAGTTTGATTTTTGGTTATGAAATGTCCTGTCTTGATCGCTTTTTTACATTTTCGGGTCAGGAACATTAATTACAAAAGGTACTTCTTGGTCGTAATGGTCAAGCAGTTCTCTCGAGTATTGTTTTCTACTTTTTCGGGCTTGAGGGACAAAAATTTATGAAAAGGAATCTTGAGGAAAGTTCTGATCTTGTGTCAACCTCATTTAAAAAATGTCATCTATTACATAGGAATTTGTCACTGACCTTATCTCAGTACCTCCGCTGTGTCATACATCAGATAAACATGTCCATATCTTCCCACCCATGCAAGAAGATTAAGCAAGTGCTCTCTAATGCTGAAGATTGACCCTTTTTTCCTAAGTTTCTACATCATCACAAGTAAACCCTTTAAATGTGCGATGGTTCCCTGTCATGAACTATATCATTGTGAGGTCGTCGCAGGTGTACACCTGTTACCTATGATGGTCGAATTTTAGGGCTCGACACAAGTCTTCTAGATGTTTATTATGATGATTGGTCTGAACACATTGCTCCCTTTCTATGTCGTCACTAAGCATTAGTTCATGACTTGCGATGATCCAGATTAGGAAAATTAGTTAAACAGTCAGCCTTTTGGGTGCTACAGCTAGATGTTGGGTGTGATTGGTTCGCGTTTCCTCCTCTGGGATGGTAGTCCAGATTTTATGAAACCTACTTTGAGGATAAGCTCCCTCTCCCTCTCCCTAGAGTCAATTCATGGCATCTCCTCATATGACCATGCAAATATATCTCGAAATTCACGAAAAAGAGCACGGTAAATATCAAGTTTTGATGGAGAACAAGATTTTCCAACATGAATGATTTCTACAATGTTAGGTTTGGTAGAAATATGTATAGGAATCATTTCTTCGATATATGATAGGTTTCGCTTAGAATCTATTGTATCTATGAAAATAGAATTCGAAAGGAAATCAATAACTGAAGGGTGATTAAGTTCATTTGAATAATCTTCTATGTGATCTAGAAGATGGGAACGATGATGATAATATTCCCATGGTTCTTCTTCCGTCATCATTGATTGGATGATTCCTTCATTACTAGAAAATGCACATGAAAAAGGATCGAAGGAAGTACGATATTCTAATGAACGATCTACCCATACAATTGGTGAAGATGGATTTGGGTTCGCTACACAAGCCAAAAAGATTGATTGCTATGCAAGCTTAATGGGCCTTAGTAGTGTGATTTCATTATTACTATCAGCAGCAGAACTATTGGTAATCTTCTTTAAGTGAGATGAAGTGGAAGATATCATGTTGCAAGTCTCAACTTTAGCCACTTCCAACAAGTTTGATGGTGGCGGCAGTGAAAAAGTACCCATTAGGGAAGGATCCTTGAAGAGACCTACACCAATTTTTTGAAGAAATAGCGGGGGTATGTGTACTAATAGAATGCTTCTAGTAGCCTGTGAACTAGAGGCAAAGAAGGTGAGTTGGTCAATAACTATGATTCCACCCTTATGAGGGAATGAAATTGTATGAAAGTAAGTTGAAACCATAGCAGCCATAGCATAAACCCATGGTCTTCTTAGAAAAAAAATTTAGTCAAGGGGTCTGACAACTACCTCATCTTCAGCAGTTATTGTTTTTCCTCCTAGTTCATTTGTAGATTACTCAATATTCCACAAGGCGTATATTTGCGACCGTCAAAATATTTTAAGGTTGTTGGTGAATGTGACAAAGGCAGTGAGCCAAGTGTTTTCTAGCAATTCATAGACATAATACAAGTAGATTCCCCCTCTTCAATAAAGATTCGGTGAATACCTTTACTCAAAGCATTTACTTGAATCACGAATGATAATTGCACTGGTTACTGTGGCATATAACTTGCATGGTTGAAAATCAAAAGATTGGAATTAGTTGGATCAATTCCACCAATTGCTAACAACAAAGCCTACTTTTGGGAGGGAAAAGTTTGAAGCACCACAAGTGTCGACATAACAGAAGCTGACTAAGACAAATCTTCTACTATGTTATAATTTTGTGGAGCTCGAGCTCTATGTTTAAATGTCGATTCATCTACAAATCCCTTAGGTGGTTTTATTGTTAACTTTGGTGCAATAGGTGGTGGAATAGGATCAGACCAAGTCAAAGTTGAAGAGTTAGGTTGATCAGCCTAGTTATTTGATGATGACGGTTGATTTCCATAAACTTTACTTCATGTTGACACCAAAACTTCAATTTTAGGCTTAGAGGCAGATAGCATAAGCACTTGGGAAGTGGAAGCCTGGTCTACAACAACCATATTAGTCTTTAGTTTTGGAAAAGGATTAGTCAACACCGAGGATGTATTAGAAGTATTCAGAGGCTTTAAGACTTTGGGGCAGTGAGGACAATCTCATCGTTACAAATAAAACATGGATAACAAGGTTTCCTAGCCGAAGGAGAAGAATGAGATGATTTCTCTTGAGGGAAATTGTTTTGTTTATTCTTGATTTTACCCTTCTTGTTGCTTCCTCATTGCTTTTCATTCTTGACTTTGTCAAATGACACGGCCTAATTTTAGAAGCAAGAATGTTATTAGGTGCATTTTTAGTTTGACTAGAAATGGAAAATGTTTGACCAGATAGTCTACCTGCTGCTAGTGTGCTCGAAGAACCAATCACACCGTCACCGGCATGACATTCCTTACTAGATGGTGGAGGAGGAACAATGAAAGATGGTCAAGGTGCATTCGTGATCTTATCATAGAGCATGCCAAACTGTGTATAAATCAAGTCCAAATATTGGGCATGAGCAATTACTTGCTCTTCAGTGACAACTCCACCTTTCACCACATCCTTAGTGATAGATGGCAGCAAGGATTTTATAAACCACTCAGCCAAACGCTAATCAGGAACATAAGTTTTAGCCATTTGACGATGACAATGACACTAATGAATATGATCAGAGATATGAGTAAAAATAGTCTATTTAAAGTTGGTTAATAGTTCCGTTTCAGTTTCATATCGTATGGGTAACTAGAAGTGGGTTAAAAATGTGAAGTTATCAAAATAAGCTAGTGGTAACTCAATATACCACTTCACAGCTGGACCAGTAAGAGTTCTCTGGAAAAGACTTAATCATCATTCAAGGAGGTTGATCAACACCATAAATGAAAACTCATGACATGGTTGGATGGGTCTTCTCCAGGATTTCCATTGAATTTCAGAATATCGGAAGGTAATTTATGAGGAATCTCCGGCCACCAAAGTGCATAAAGAATTGGGTCATTGGTGAGCAGGTTTAGATCTAGTAATTCAAGTGTCGTAATGAAAGGAAATTGTCTATTGAGGTCAGGTTGAGCATATCCATGGTAAGATGGGATTTCCTGGGCAATAGGCCTTTGCATACCAGCATAAGGCATCTGATGCTGGCATCCTTGATAAGGGTAAGTTTGTTGAGCAAATTCAATGTAAGGTTGTTGTTGAGCACTAGGATACATTTGTTGTTGTCCAAACTCAGCATAGGCTTACTGACAAGGACCTGGATAAACTTGTTGCTGACCAAACTCAACATAGGCTTGTTGACCAAGTCTAGGCTGAGTTTGGTATTGCTGGAAGTGTTGTTGTTGATATTGGGGCTGCTAAGGCTGTTGAAGAAACTATTGTTGTTGTTGATACGATAGTTGTTGATTTAACGATTGTTTCCCACTGATGTAAGATTGACCAAATTGGGAATACACTAAACCAGTTAAGTCTGAGACATTCCAGTAAAAGGTAAACTAGCCTGAGGTTGTTGGACTCCAGATAGAAGTGGTTATTGTAAAACTGTCTGAGAAGGCTAAATTTGTACACCTGAAACTTGGGGGTCTAAGGTTGACAATCTGAGCTTGTGACTGCGGTAAATCTGTAACAACTGGCGTTGTAGGTATGGATGAGATAGATTTCATAGGTTGTGATGGATACACAAGCATAGGTTGAATGGGTATTGTTGGTTGCCACTAACAGATAGTCATTCTGGGATGACCTAAAGATGACAGCATACTAACATATGGTTTCCCCCGAGAAAATGGAGGATAAGGAGAATGTGCATATTGTTCTCTGTATGGGGGTAGTCCAGTGTAAAGCGAATACATAGGACGGTAACCATATGAACCAGCTTGATATGAACTTGATGGGTCCAGCTATTCAGTATACATCAATGAGGAACTAGATAAAATTCCGGCAAAGGACATTAGTGAAGACCAAGGGCTAGAAGCAACACTTAAGTTGGTTCCTAATAAAGATTGGTGACCCAATGGGACGGATGAAACACCATACAAGTGTGACTTAGGTGTCATAGTAAACATCAAAAAGGTTGGACAAAATATCTCCCATAGTCATAATAGATGGTACCGTTTGGGATGTTAACTCTGCCATAGTCAAATGTCGAAATAAATTTCCTAACGAATCAACGGGTGTCTGAAAGTAATCAAGATCAAAAGAAGTAATAAATTAAGGAGTATAAGGATACAAAGAAATTCCAGTTCCAAAATGGAATGGAGTTCTGCGTGATTCTACTTTAGGTTCCTCTTCTATTGAAATCAATCTAGGTAGAAGGATTGTACCATCAAGTCCGTAATAGATTTTTGGTATTGGTTGCTGAGGTAAAGAGGAAGTCTCGACAGTTACAGATGTCTGAGGATGTATTGGTCGATATTCTTCTAGTAAGGTAACAACATATGATTTTTCAACCTTAAGATCCAAATGTTCTGGTAAAAGCACAAGTTTAGGTTGGGCTTCTTGAACAACTTATGATTGAATAGTGATAGGTTCAGGATTAGTTTATGGTTGAATAGATTTAGGTTTAGAAGTAATTTCTTGTTGAACAACTTCAGGTTGAGAATAAACTTGTTGTTGAACAACTTGGGTTACCGTTTCACTAGATTCAGTTCTATATTCTACTTTCCTAAGGTAATTGTGGAGATTCCACTTTAGTAACAGATGTACCAATAACTATAGGAGTAACTGGGGTCATAGTACTTATCGGTGTAGGTGTTTCTGGTAATTTAGATGAAGAACTAGAATTTTGTGAAGTACTCGATCTAGTCAAATAAAACTGCTTCGACTAGATGGGTGTAGCCTCGGGTGGTAAAGGCATTTTACTCGCCGCTCTTTGTGAATGACGAGGTAAGCGTTGATTTTCCTCCACGATTGATGATTGATTTTATTACAAAAGGAAACAAACAAAAATGGGTAAGCTAGGTAAAAAGGTTTACCAAGGAACTGTGAACTACAAAATACCTCTCAGCAAACTAAGAAGTATGGGTAGGCAATCTCCCCGAATGCTGTGTTAGGTCTATCATAGTTTACAAGGAGGCCGACTTGGTTACCCAAGGATGGATATCAACCTAGTGTTTTCCTCCCATATATACCCGAAATTACGTGGAGGACCAATCCATATTAGCACTATCTAATGTGAAACCACACAGTGAGAGCATTCCTTTATACTTTACGTACTGTAACACCGCCCTATATACCTGAAGGTACATGGATGAGCTACGATATACTCATGTACGTGGAATGAGGTATCACACTCGAAATGTATCACAGGAAAGTTAGCAAAAAAGGCTATGTTTTATGATGCCGAAACATGTCTCTAGCCTAGAACCTCTAAGTGTTTTGCATTAGGTGACAATGCTCCATTAGGTTAATTGATGTTCATTTTAAGTTGATCTTGATTAAGAATTTGCCTTTCAAGCTTAACCACGTGATGCATATGTAATTCCTAGAATGCAATTAATATGATAAGCATTCTTTCCATTCAATTTGAATAATGAAAACCTTACCTAGTAGGGAAAGAGCAATCAAATTCTTTTAATCAAAGAACAAAGAACACATCTAATTCAATTTCCCTAAACTATTCCTATGAGCACACACAAACTCATTCAATGCACAACGTGATTTTTTCTTTTCAATTCCCTTAATGTTGTGATGAAAAAACGGAAACTAATGCACATATGATCAATCAATCTTTTTGAAAGAACAAAGACTTTACGACAATTCCTTTTCGAAATAAATGAATACTTTTACAACACTTTCTTTTGAACAAAGATTAATCGGCTATAAACTAACTTTGACAATGAATTAATAGTGATAAAGAAATCATTAAGAAAAACTAAATAGTCAAGGCCAAAGTAGGGCTAGCAAAGGAAATACAAATTGATTTCAGAGACATAATAATCATTGATCATTCAGCAAGCAGAAACAGAAGGAAATTTCGGAAAAATAAAGTCAAAGGAGGGATTTTTGACCTAAGGAGGATCAACGCAACGTTGAGTGGGAGACAATGCACTTCATAGCACTGTCCTCAAGTGAGGGGTGCTCTATAGCTCTCTGTCTCTTGACCAGACCTGCGCTGGTGCCAGAGAGGCCATCCTAGGGTCTTGCAATCACAATGTTTACCAAAAAACACTTCAGAAAATGTTGAAACAAGATCAATCGAAGTAAGAAAAGTCTACTAGGGTTTATTAGGATGAAGGTAAACTACCTGGAATGATTATCGCTCTGCAGTGGAGTCACCAATATTTTATGTGAAATTTTGCATCTACAGATAAACACAATTTCCCTAGGTGGGTAGCTACACCTAGAACAACAGATTTAAAGCACTTAACCTCTTTCTATAGAAGATAAATAAGACAAGGGACCTACTTGTTATCTTTCACTTTCCCTTTATCTCCTTTGTATGGCTCCAATCACTCCTTATCGAACTTAATCTATTTGATAAGTACCTGTAATCATAAACAGAAGACAAAAACCAATCAGAGCAAGAGATGTATCTACTATAAACAAATGGAATTGAAAGAATTTACAAATATAATCATCATACATAAAGACAAGAATATGGGAAAAGGTGTAAAAAGATTTATTAAGTATAAGGAAGAATTACAACAATTAAGTCCGATCCATTTTCACTCTTCCAGCTTGGGTTCCAACCATCATCACATCAAAAGCACAACACCCTGGCAGCATAACAATATTTGCTTCCAATCTCAAACCTCACACCAATAGTATCTCCTTACAAATTCTCAAAGTCCAGCCGCTGATCACTTATATGAGTGCTCAATTTATAATAAAATAATGGTGGTTTGGTCATAAATGAGGGTATTGAATGGCCTTCAAAACATAGAGTTAGTTTCCATGGAGGAAGGGATGAGTGGATAGGAGGTTACTTAACTCACTCGCTATCCAATTTAAAGCTTATAAGAGATGATAAGTGTGGGAATCTTATAGATGGCTCCAGAAGATAAGAATATTCGCAGAACTGTATGATGATTTCTTTCAATCTCGTCCAACGCAAGTCAAAGTGGGACTAAGTGCTCTGGAAAGCACCCTAACATGGGCCTACTTACACTGAAGCACACTTACCCCTGGTCAAGGTTGTGCTAGTCCCTCGAGGAGGAATTTATGGAGGGCTTCAGGCCAAGAAACTCTCAGGGAAGGAGGCATTCAAAGTGATGACTTGTCTAGGGCATGTAGCAACTGAATTAGGGTTCGATGATCCCTAAAAGTATTGATCTGAATGATGGGAGTGATGTGCCCAAATGTATCTATAGCCATATTTTCTTTCCTTTGTCTTTGTGAGACCCTACACGAGGATGCCCTATTAGCTCCAAAAGGAATGTGGCAAAATAGAAAAGGATTTTGTGACACTACAACATTTGGATAATTCTCTATGCTTCTTCCTTTTCTTAGTTACATCTTGATGGAGGAGCATCTGGACTTAGCCCACAATGTGATTGTTTGTTCACATGTTGTGGCTAAATGAGTTGAGTTTCATTAACCTGAGTGGTTAAAAGTCAGTTATGGTAGAGAGGGTTGGATCTCTCAAAAATGATCTTTACTTCATCATTGTAATAATTAGAAAATTGTCTTATTTTAGACTAAGGGGTAAGTTGTTAGCATAGGTGTGTAATGGAGCTTAAAAATAGAGATTTGATTGTTAGATTGATTAAAATAGAGATCAAGTTGTTAGTGCAGTTAGAATAGGATTTGACTCATAAAAGAGAAGAAAATGTAATGGAAAAGTATTAGCTTAGATGATTGAGAATTGAGTGAGAGGCGAGAGTTTGAGTGATAGATAAGGTCTTCAGATTGAGACAGAGGTCAGATAAATTGTTGTAATTGAGCCGAGAGGGCCAAGACTCTGTAACTTCTATTATATTGAAGAAATTGATTTAGTGTGTATCTCTGTGTTAATCCTAGTGTAGACTCTTGTTTACCTCTGTGTATCTGTGTTCTTAATGTAACTGGGTATCTTCTCTATCTAACACTTTAATGGTAAATCTCGGTGTTTATGTGTTTCTTCACCAAATCGTGGTCATTTAGTCTTAAGGGGTAACCCTGGAATTAAGCGTTAAACCATTTATTAAACACTCTATTTAAAGTTTGATTTAATGCACGTGGTTATATTGGAAAAGTGGGTTTATTAGTGAAGGTGGTTATCAGACAAAGGAAAAGCGATAAGTGGTAATTTGGGGTGGTAACCCAATTCCATTAACCAAGCAACACATAGCACTTGGGTGGAGAGAGAAAACTGCTTTATCATGCGAGTAATCCCCGTGCAAGTGGCTCACCCGATTTCGCTATCAACCATTGGATCAAGTGCGTTTTGATGAATGGTGGAGGAAGACTGGATTGTTTTGTTGATTGGGGTGAATGATGACTGTTAGATTTGGAGAGAGGAGATCAACAACATAGAGTGATCACCACATTGCTTTGTTGATCAGGGTGAGTGATGACTGTTAGATCTAGAGGGAAGAGATAAATGGCGTAGAGTGAAGCGTTGTTTACAAAGGGAATGTCAACATGGGACCGACGTGTTCAGGGAAAAAGCGGGACCCTCAGTGTAAAGTAAGCCACGTACATAAATATGCTTGAATTCATCTGATTCATTATAAAGTAATTAATAGTCTGTTTTAAGACTACCACCTTGCTTTCATCAACCTCTTGGTCATTTTGGTATCAGAGCCCAGAGATCGATTTTGAATGTAGTAAACATTCCACTGAGGAGAGGAGCTGGCATAGGTCAAGGAAGACCTGAAGCAAATGCAGTTCTGTTGGAAGAGATCTGGCGTCTAGTTACAAGGATGGACACAATGGAGATTGCTTAGAGGAGAACACCTGATGAAGGAGTTGACAGTGCTACAGAAGAATCTTCCGAGGAAGAAGAAGAGGGGGAAAATGAAACTACTAAAGTTATCAAGATGTTGGCTAAAGTAGGTGGAAAACCAAAGGTGAAAATTCCTGTGTATGAAGGGAGTCTCAATGTAGAAGAGCTAATGGATTAGATCAGTTCACTAGAGAAATATTTTGACTATGAGGAGGTTCATGACAAAAGTAAGGTGAAACTTGTAGTTACCAGATTGAAGGGTCATGTATCTATTTGGTGGGATGAACTACAAATGTCCAGATCAAGGAAAGGAAAGTCCAAGATCAAGAAATGGGATAAAATGGTGAGTAAATTGAAAGCTAAATCTATGCCGAAATATTATCAGTTAAATACTTTCAAACAGCTACAGAATTTAAGGAAAAAAGGAATGTCTGTTAAAGAATATATAAAAAAGTTTTATAGATTCAGTATTAGAGCAGGATATGTAGAGGATGACATGGAGAAGGTAGTTAGATATATCAGTGGCTTAAGAAATGACATACAAGAGGAGATCAACTTACTGAGTCTAAAGACTATTGGAGATGCCTATCAAGCACATTTGAAGGAAAAAGAGAAGACGTTGAGAAAACAAAATCAGAGGAATAGAGGGAAAAGTTCAGTAAGAGGTAGAGGAACTACCAAACCAAAGGTTTAGCAACATCAGAATGAAGCAGGAAGTTCAAGTAGTAGACCACCATAGAGGGGAGATTTTAATAGAGAAATATTTGCACCTAAAGGAAGAGGTCAAGGAAGATATATTCAATGTTACACATGTGGAGAATGGGGACATGGATCATGGGATTGTCCTCATAATAGAACAACAAGTCAGAGGAATGTGAATCTGGTTAAGGAAAAGGAAGAAAAACCTCAAATTACATACAAGGAGGAACCCCCTGAAGTAGGAGAATCCTTATTGTTGAAAAGGGCATTGCTTAAGGTAGAGAAAGAGACTGGAGAACCAGCTCAGAGGAAGAGTGTATTCAGAACTACATGAAATTCCAAAGTTAAATGTTGTAAAGTGATAATTGACACTGGAAGCACTGATAACCTTGTTTCTACAGAAATGTTGGACAAGCTAGGATTAGTGAAGACAGTACACCCTACTCCTTACAAAGTATCATGGTTGCAAAAAAGACATCAAATTATTTTGACAAAACAATGCAAGGTAGAGATACAGATTGGTACTTATAAAGATGTGATATTGTGTGATTTAATGCCAATGGATGTATGCCATGTATTACTTGGAAGACCTTGGTAGTTTGATTGGAAATCTATTCATGATGGGAGGAAAAATGCTTATACTCTAGAGAAGGATGGAAATAAAGATACACTGTTGCCATTGAAGGATGAAGCTGACAAAGGAGCACCTGGAAACAGTGTTATCCTAATGAGTGGAAAGGCGATGTTGCAAGAGGTTGGAAAAGGTGAAGAAATGCATTTTTCTATCATAGGGAGACCTAAGGTAATTTTGACTTCCACAAACTTAGATGATTTACCTGAAGAAATCAAAACTATGTTGAATGATTTTGCTGATAATATTGTGGATGATTTGCCAAATTCATTGCCACCAATTAGGAGTATTAGTCATCATATTGATCGAATACCACGAGCAAGTTTGTTGAACAAAGAAGCATACAGATTAACTCCTCAGGAGAATGCATAAGTTGGAAGACAAGTGCAAGAAGTGATGGATAAGGGAATATCAGAGAGAGTCTTAGTCCATGTGTTGTACCAACAATACTCGGTCCAAAGAAAGGAGGTGAATGGCGTATGCCTACAGATTCTATATCCATAAAAAAGATCACTATCAGGTATATGATTCCTTTACCATGCATGTATGATTTGATGGATTGTTGGAGTGGGTCAAAGTAGTTTACTAAAATAGATCTGAAGATCGGATATCACCAAATAAGAATTAGAGAAGGAGATGAATGGAAGACTGCATTTAAAACAAACTGTGGGTTGTATCAGCTGTTAGTGATGCCTTATGGACTCACTAATGCACCTAGCACATTCATGAGACTGATGAATGAAGTCTTCAAGGAATGTGCAAGCAAGTTTGTTATTGTTTATCTTGATGATATTCTAGTTTTTAGTAGAAGTAAAGAAGAAAATCTAGAGCATCTTAAATTTGTTTTAAGGACACTACAGAAAGAGAAACTATTGATAAATTTGAAAAATTTAGTTTCATGAGAGAAGAATTAGTTTACTTGGGATTTGTAGTTTCTAAAGAAGGGGTGAATATGGATCTAGAGAAAGTCCAAGCAATTTGGAACTAGCCTATTCCAAGGAATATATTTGAGGTAAGAATTTTTCATGGTCTTCCAAGCTTTTATAGGAAATTTATCAGAGGATTTAGTCAGATTTGTGCACCAATTCTTGAAACAATCAAGGAGACTAATCAGCCATTCAAGTGGATAGAAGAAGCAGACAGGAAGTTTAAGTTGCTGAAGAGGAAAATCATAGAGAAACTAGTTTTATCTTTACCTGATTTTGAAAAAGTTTTTCAAGTTGAAACAGATGCTAGTGGAGTTGCAATTGGAGCAGTTTTGAGTCAAGAATAAAGACCGATAACATACTTCAGTGAGAAATTAAATGAAGCTAAGAAGAAGTATTCTTCTTATGATAAAGAATTTTATGCTATTGTACAAGCCTTAAAAAAATGGAGACATTATTTGCTACCAAAGGAATTTATATTGTATTCTAACAATCATGCATTACAGTTCATAAAAAACCAGCCAAAAGTGAACCAGAAACATGCCAAGTTGGTAGAGTTTTTGTAGAGCTTTACTTTTGTGATAAAACACACAAGTGGTAAGTTGAACAAAGTTATCGATGCTTTATGCAGGATAAATTTCATTGTGCAATAATTAAAAGTTGGTGTTGTAGGATTTGAAGAAACAGTTGAAATGTATAAAGATGATGCAAATTTCAAAGATATTTATACAGTAGTACAAAATCCAATAGTTCATAACAAAAGTCAGTGGTTAGATTATCTTATCCAGGAGGTTTATTGTTTAAAGGCAAAAAGTTGTGCATTCCCAAATCTTCTATGAGGGAAAACATAATAAAGGAGAAACATAGTGGAGGATTATCTGGTCACTTTGTAGAAGACAAAACCTTTGCGCAGGTAAATTCTTTTTACTATTAGCCAAAGATTGAGACTGATGTTAAGAGATTTGTTAATAAGTGCAGGATATGTCAGCATGCTAAAGGGAGAAGCCAGAATACAGGATTGTATCAACCATTTCCAATACCATACCGACCATGGGATGCAATTAGAATGGATTTGTTTTGGGGGTTACCTAAAACTCAAAGGGGGAATGATTCCATTTATGTTGTGGTAGATAGATTTTCCAAGATGGCACATTTCATTACATGTAAGAAGACTAGTGATGCAACAAATATTTCTAGTCTATTTTTTTCAGAAATTGTAAGATTACATGGATTGCCTGTAAGTATTGTGTTTGATAGAGATGCAATGTTTGTAGAGAATTTCTAGAGAACTCATTGGAAGAAACTAGGTTCTAACCTTAGTTTCAGTTCAGCATACCATCCTCAAACAGATGGACAGACCGAAGTAGTAAACAGAAACTTGGGAAACATATTGAGAAGTTTAGTGTATCAAAATCCTAAGCAGTGGAATTTAACACTAGCTCAGGCTGAGTTTGCTTATAATGACACTCCAAACCGAAGTACTAGAATGAGTCCATTTTACATTGTTTTTGGGATGAATCCAAGAGGTGTGTATGAGCTCAGAAATTTGGGTAAACAGGACACAAGAAGTGCAAAAACTGAAGAGTTTGCAGAGTAGATGGAAAGACTACAAGAAGATGTCAAAGGCAGATTGCAGGAAAGGAATGGAAAATACAAATAGAGAGATGATATGAAAATAAGAGAGAAAGAATTCCAAGTGGGATAATTAGTGATGGTGTATTTGAGAAAATAAAGATTTATTGCTAAGACCTACAATAAAATAAAAATGAAAAATATAGGACCATGTAGAATTGTAAGAAAGTTTTCAACTAATGCTTATGAAATTGAATTGCCAGAAGGGATTGGAATATCACCTATATTCAATGTTGCAAATTTGTATCCATAGAAAGAGATAAAGACAAAGATATAGCAGGAAACTAAAGAAGATGAAGTTCAAACTTTGAAATAGGAAGAAAAAATGTCATAGACAGTTAAGAAAGAGGTGGAAGCTGTTTTGGAGAAAAGAGTATCCAAAAGAACGAGAGGATAGGTTTATTTTCAATATATAGTCAAATGAAATGGAAAACTAGTGGAGGATGCTAGTTGGTTGACAACAGCAGAGTTGCAGAAGTATGGAGTAAACCCTGAAAGTCTGAGGGATGATTATTTTCTTCCCCGGGAGTTTGATGCAGGAGCATCTAGACTTAGCCAACAATGTGATTGTTTGTTCACATGTTGTGGCTAAATGAGTTCAATTTCATTAACCTGAGTGGTTAAAAGTCAGTTTTCGAAGAGAGGGCTGGATCTCTTGAAAATGATTTTTACTTCATTATTGTAATAATTAGAAAATTGTCTTATTTTAAACTAAGGGGTAAGTTGTTAGCATAGTTGTGTAATAGAGCTTAAAAATAGAGATTTGATTGTTAGATTGATTAAAATAGAGATCGAATTGTTAGTGTAGTTAGAATAGGATTTGAATCATAAAAGAGAAGAAAATGTAATGGAAAAGGATTAGTTGAGATGATTGATAATTGAGTCAGAGGCAAGAGTTTGAGTGATAGATAGGGTTTTGAGATTGAGACAAACGTCAGATAAATTGTTGTAATTGAGCCAAGAGGGACAAGACTCTGTAACTTCTATTATATTGAAGAAATTGATTCAGTGTGTATCTGTGTGTTAATCCTGGTGTAGACTCTTGTTTACCTCTATGTATCCATGTTCTAAACGTAACTGGTTATCTTCTTTGTTTTACACTTTAATGGTAAATCGCAATATTTATGTGTTTTTTCACTAAATCGCAGTCATTTAGTGTTAAAGGTTAATCTTGGAATTAAGCGTTAAACCATTTATTAAATGCTTTATTTAAAGTTTGATTTAATGCACGTGGTTATATTGGAAAAGTGGGTTTTATTAGTGAAGGTGGTTATCGAGCGAAGGAAAAGGGGTAAGTGGTAATTCGGGGTGGTCACATGATTCCATTAACCAAGCGACACGTAACACTTGGGTGGAGAGAGAAAACCGATTTATCGGGCAGGTAATCCCTGTGGAAGTGGCTCACCGAATATCACTATCAACCTTGGATCAAGTGCACTTTGATCAATGGTGGAGGAAGATCGTAGTTTTTTGTTGATCAAGGTGAATGATGACTGTTAGATTTGGAGAGAGGAGATCAATGGCGTAGAGTGATCACCGAATTGTTTTGTTGATCAGGGTGAGTGATGACTGTTAGATATGGAGGGAAGAGATCAATGACGTAGAGTGAAGTGTCGTTTACAAAGGGAAATTCAAGGTTGGACCAATGTGTTTAGGGAAAAAGTGGGACCCTCAGTGTAAAGTAAGCCACATACAAAATCCACTTGAATGCACCTTATTGGTTATAAAGTAATCTATAGTCTTTAAAACTACCACCTTGTTTTCATCAGCCTACTATGTCATATCTTTTATTCGATGATGTTTCGATGAAAAATAATAAATCCTTATTTCGAACCATGACCTCCATTCTTATATTCGAATCTTCATCGCTACATTCGTGTTGTTATGTTTTAGTGTTTTCAGGATGATCTAATCAAGTAGAGAAAGGTAAGGGAAAATCGTTAACGAGAAAATAGAAATAAGAGGTCTCTATATGATTCTCTGAAGCAACAACCTCTCTTTCTATCAATAAGTCAAGAAAACTCTTCCACCCATAAATATATAAGTGCCAATGCACAGTCCTATATAAAAAAATGAATAAAGGCGAAAGAAAAGAAAGGCTTCATGCCTAGAGAGGTGAAGCAAGAAACTATGTCAGGGTACTATCTAGGATTGTTGGTACCAGAGAAATGTTTGTTTTCATGAAGTTACTAACACGGGGTACTGTTCAGGCCTGTTGGTAGTGGAGCAACACCAGAGATGAAAAACTATAGCTTGAAAATCTAAAGCTCGTGAACTTCATTATCTTATCCTGATTCGAAACATTGTGTGATCGTTGATATTATGTTTGTGCTTAACTGATTAAAGGAATGAAGGGGACTATTTTTATGCATGGGATAAGCATAGAAGCCATGGTAATCTGAACGATGAATAAATAATTCCAGAAGAACTAGACCCTGCATGAGAGAATTGACCAAGGTAGAGAAGCTGGAGTTCTACCAGTGTGTCACTAAGTGTTATTGCTATGAGAAAAACCCTCCAAATTTTTTCTACACTCGAATTTTGGATCCTACCACATACCTTGTTATCAGTCATTCTATAGTCACCTCTTGGTTAGTTGATGCTTTTGAGGTCCCTTCTTGGATTGAAAGTATCAAGGGTACTTTCTCACACATGTCTAGTCTGCAACAAGTTCATGAGTGAATTATTTTATGCAAGGTTGAATCAACAGAGCATAACACAATCCATTAATACTGTGATTTTGTTATGTCCAATCCATGTCAATAGTTAGTACGCACTCACATCAATAATTTCTCTCTTATAGCTGTGTTTGTACTTCTATTTCGGTGAGTTTTGCAAACTATTTCTTTCTGGCATCTTTGTTTTTGCGAGTGTCATTTTCATGCTTTTCTCTATATATTTCTCTTTCTTTCACTTTAATTTGTTTCATTTTCATGCTCTTCGCTCTCACATGTGTTTCTTTCACTATCGTTTGCATACCACAAGTGTCGTTTGTACTTTAGAACTTGTCGTCCTTTGGCATGTTAAGTGTTGCACAATGTACATAAGATTGTTTTGGTGGTTTCAAGATGTTATCCTTGGGTAAATGAGTTGAAATTACAATGTAAATCTTCAACGCACTCATCTCCAAAGTTTTAACCATTGTCACAAAAGTTTCATCACGGTCGTCGCAAAGTGTATATTTAGTGTTACGCTTGTTCTAAGTTGTTATAAAGGTTATCGTACTAAGCGAAGTATCTGTTCATGTGTTCTAGATTATCTATATTGGGTTTTTAAGTGTCTAAGTGTGTGATCACTATCAAGTCCTATCACTATTCGCATCAGTTTCACTGATCCCAAACAACCAAATTTCATAAAGTTCCCAACAAATTAGCCTTATCCAGCCTTATTGAACTATGCATTAGGTAGTCTTAGCCCTCAAGCTAGAATATTGCTTCTTAACACTGCATAATGCATAGTTCCTTCCTCCCGAGACTGGGAACTATGTAATTTTAGTGTTCAAGCTTGAGCCTTGGCTTCCAAAATTGCACAATTCAGCCCTCCATCCTAGTCCCAACTGTGGAGTGCGCAATCTCTAAAATGAATCTTGAATCCTAAGCTCTTGAACTACATAGCTACGTAATTACCAAGCCTGCTTTGCCTCCCATAACTGTGCAGTTGGATAAAATAGTGAAAAACCATTAAGGCTGGCTCATTGACTACCAAAACTATGTAATTTCTCTCTCCTACGTAGTCAAAACTATGCATTGCGTAGTCTTAAGGCTTAGGCCTCAGCCATGATCTCATGAAAGACACAATTTTGCAATCGTTGAGTTTCCTTTATGTTCCATAATTATGGAGTTGGATGAACCAGTACCCAAACCTTCAACCTGCCTCACTGAGCTCCTAAACTGTGCAATCTTCTTCCTAGTCCAACCTAAACTATGCACTATCGAGTCTCAAGGCTCAAGCCTAACCCTTCAATACGTAATTTTTACAACTGCACAGTCACTGAGCCTCTCCCTTGGCCTACCACCCGGTTCCATCTCACTCAATGGATCATCATGCAACATCTTAGACTAGGGGTTTATGAGATTGATTTCGTATTGTCATATGTGGATTTGAGATGCAATATATCTATCATGATATGGTAAGATGATGAAGAAGGATATCGAGAAGGCATAAATGCAAGAAGACACCTAAGGAGCTGAGGACAAAATTTGATCATCAGACAAGAAGATGAAAGAGCATTTGATTACAACAGAAGACCAAATATCAGGACCACATGAAGACTATATCTGATTCACAACCCTTGGAGGATAGATATGATGAACAAAGCATATCTCTCATGAAGATGAATCACTGGGTGCATCTCTTATAAGACAGAAAGAAAGAAGAGGCAGGAACGAAAACTTGACACTACCACATCATCATGCAGTCCATGTCATTAGTTTCATGTTATGTTGTGTCATGACTCATCATATGCCACATCATTATTGTGGATTATGTAATTATTTATTCAAAAATATATTGTAAAGTGGAAGTTCAAAGGATACATTCAGAATATGAAGAGTCATGTAAAATCAAAGAGTCATTATAGGAATTCAAACAACCATGGGGATGATCAAAGAGTCACAAGGAAGGTGAATCATCACCTCTTGGTTATATATAGGCCCTCATTGTATGAGCAAAGTAATTTTCACATTCGCTCCTCCCGCAAGGCATTAGAGAGACATACTAGTTCTTTTGGGGAGCAAGGAGTGGCTCAAATGCTCCACTATTAGAGCTAATGGTGTTCATTGCATATATGTGTCTAGGAAATTTTACTTAATATATGAAGCATGGTGGCTAGCACATTCTTCATGAATGGATTATGAATATTTGTAAGACTATTATGCGTTTTTTATAGTTCATGTTTTCTTTCACCTATGCTATAGTATTTAAACTATGTCATTTATTTTATTACTTATCATATTGAGAATGTGTTGTAATGGTTTTTATTGTTGTCACATCCTTGTCGACTATTCTACTTGATACTAGAAAAATATTTCTTATTGATTGATTGTAATGACCATCACATATTTGTGGACTATTCTAGTGAATGTTAGACAGATTCTCTTGGTTGAGTGTGTCCCTACTAGGGTGGTACTATTACCTCTCTCCTAGAGGCTCCCTTCCATTTCTGCCTCTGCAGTAGAAGGACCCTGACACACTTACAATCGAACACTCACCAAGCACACTTACTTGATTTTTGATGGTACATGTGCACCTATCTCTCTTGCTAATAGCTAGATCTATGCCAAACCTATGAGAATACATGAAATCTAGATTGATACTCCAGATTGGGCTCCCTTTCAAAATGGTGTGAGGTTTAATTGGGACTTCATATTGGGGAGACCGCCTTAGTCAACACATTTCTAGCACCAACACAATCTTATGGAATATGGAGTCTTCAACTCCATTTTGTAGATTCTATATTACTCTTGAATCCTTTATTTTTCACTCTCCTCAAGCATTTGATTGGGAATTTTCCATTGTTTCTAAGTCTGCAACTTTGGGTTCTTTATATTTTGTGATTACTACTTCCCAAGAGTCCAAATCTCTACCCACATTGCATAATTTGTACCATTCAAGATGGGATCCTATATGTTATGATTTTTGTTAGACCCCATGACTAGATTCTATAAAGGATCCCTCTTGTTATGGATTGGGGGCTTCTCTTTTGGAGTTATGGCTAGTTTGTTCGCATTGATATCAACCTAGATCATGGTATTATCAAACTCTTGGTGATTGGCAGCATAATTGTAGTACTATGATGATGGATTGAAAAATTTCATGATGCTTTGATGTTTTTTGGTGTTATGAGGTGTTACAATAATGATGCGAAGGTTGTTGAATATTATTCAGGTCTAGAAGAAGTATTGGAGAAGGTTTGAAGACAAGTGGTAGAGTTGTAGGTAAGAAAATTTGAATTCTCCAAGTGTTACAAAACTGTGCTACCGAATTCCATTTTCTGTTATTATAGGAATTTCATACTAATATACTACCAGAATCCCATACTTGAATACTATTGAAATCCCATACTCCTATAATTTACCAATGTTGGAAATGGTCCAAAATTGTTGAGAAAATTAATCACTTTGTCCATAGATGAATTTGTTGGCCCAATTGGATGTGGTGACAAATTGTTTTTGATCTTCGATGGCTACAAAGCATGCATGCATTGATCAAATGGAAAATTAAATATGGTCCAAGCACTCTTTTAATAAATGGTTATGGTTAAAACACATGTGTTGATTATCAATCTAATTTCAAATGTGTGGATGATTTAAATGAATTGGTCATCGATGGTTTATGGTTACGGTCCATGGAGTGGGCATTATCATTAAATATTATTTTATCATTAATCTTGTCAAAATTTGATTTGGCCCAAGGGTGGTTTGGAAAATCAATCAAAGTTTATAGTTGATTATGCACATGGTAAATGATCTATATTTATGCAAGAAAGAAACAAAATACATATTTAAATAGAAACACATAGCTATAAAGAAAAATGAACTTCAATTAATTAATAACAGATCATGAAATTTGTTTACATACACGATGGAAACAAACTAGCTCGGGTGATGGTAGCTTATGTCTCAGAAGAGATGTGACAACCACATGTCTTCTGAACTATGTTACAATGAGCCTTGAAGACCTTTTATTATTAAGAAACAATGGAAACCATAAATATAAAAAAAACTAACCCTAGGAGATGAAGTGCCAAAGTTTGTGGCCCTGTTGGGATTAGTTGGAATGCCAACTTCTCGGGGTCGTAATTTGGGCATATGATGTTTATTTGGCGCACATTATACCTCATTAGAAATATCTATCTGAGGACAATAAATTTTCTCGGAAAGACCATAACATATGGGTTATGGGGTTAATGCATTTTTCAAAAAAATATGTTGCTTAGGCCCTCAAAATGAATTCAGAATTTTAGGTCTTGAAAAGTTACCAAAAATATAAAATTGTGCTAGAATTAAATAAACTAAAAGGAAAAAATGTTGGAGGTCCAAGTGGAATAGATGGGTGGCCACCAATATCCACTTGGATCAATACTCCCTCCTTAGGAAGAAATGGTCCCTAGTGCATTGAGTGCCTCCATGAGATGGGGAAAATTCTAATGAACTTGGTCCCTCGTGAGCCAGTTGCGTTGGTGTAGGAGTTGGCCAACTTTGACAACCTAATATGGTTGAATCCTCTACTGGTGAGCATTCTTGATCTATGTGTCCATGATCTGACCAGTTGTAGTCTCTTCGATGTAGTCTAGATTGAGTTCTGTTGGTGTCATCTAGTGAATGATGTTTAATGTGTCCAACAATGGTGGAAAGTATAGTTGAAGGTTGTCTTCATTGAATAGTGGGTGCAACAAAAGGAATGGGGGGATACAAAGATTAGAATTTTTATCTCTCAAAGCATTGGTGATGGTGTAGGGCCCATATCAAAGTGGTTGAAGCTTTTGATGGGCTCTGACAAGGCGTTCTTTTTGTATATGTAACCAATTTTGTCACCCACCTAAAACTTATGCCACACCCGATGTTGATCATGCCATTGTTTCTACTTTATTGGATTTATCCAAGATGTCATGAACATACTGGAAGATGTGTTGAATATGCTCAATAAACCTAGTGGTTTTATTATATTTGGAATAAACATGTTCAAATTCTTCCTTTGTAGTGGCAAGAGGCAATGCAACACCAATGCGAAATAATGGTTGAAATCCCAGGCTCACTTGAAAGCGGCTATGGCCAATTGAGTTATGGAGAGCATTGTTATAACTGTGTTGCACATAGGGAAGACTCTCATCCCATGTTCGTGAATTCTTAGAGTTTTACATGTGTATTATGTGCACTATCATCATGTTGATGACCTTTGTGTAACCATCATTCTATGGTTTCAATATAGTTGACTTGGTGAGCTTGGTGTCCAACAATGGCTAGAGGATCAACCATAATGCACTTAGGAACCTTCTATGTTGATATCAGATAATGGTTTGTGGGATCTTGAAATGTACCCACACTTGTTCAAAGAAGGTTTTGGGAGTGGCTTATGTTGTGATCCTCTTCTTGTAGGTAGCCAATATGGCCATATTAGAAAAAGTGTTGAGGACCACAAATACACTGTCATTGTCATGATTGGTAAGAGGAAGGCCAAACATATATTCCATCGAAATGGATTACCAGGGTTGGATAGGAGTAGGTAGAGGAGTATACAGGCCTTGTGTCTTAATGGTTGGCTTGGTGATGACATAAACAATATAAGATCTAATTTAATTTCAAACATCCTATCGGATATTTGGCTAATAAGAATATTTCTACAAGATTACCATTATCTTCTCTACCCCAAAGTGTCTTGCGATCTAACAATAGTGCACCTCCCAAATCATCTTTGCACACTCACTCAAAGGAATGCAAAGGTGTCCCAGGTGACATAAAAATGCATCCTAGAGCTAGATGTATAGAATTTTTTTTCCATTCATCAAAATATGGTATGTGGTGGTGACCAGTGGATCATTTTTGTAAATTTATGGCCATCTAGAAGTCTCGTGCCAACAAGAGTCAAGAAAAATGGTCAATTCCACAGCTGGTGGCCGACTGAGGCAACATTCAACATTATTGGTGCTACCCATCGTGTACTTAATGTTTAGATGAATTGGTGTATATATGTGGACCATTTCTAGTGGTGGTCATTCTACAACTTTCCATGTGTCAGTATGAACTAAAGAGGTTGTTGATCTATATGGATGATTGTCTCTTTCCTGAGAATGTAATGTTTCCACTTTAGACAAGCCTACATGATGGAATACATCTCTTTATTTTAGGCAAGGTATTTCTAAATTTTATAGAACAATGTCTCACTGTGATAGGCCATCAGATCCCCTTGCTAGGTGAGAACTACACCAATAACATAGTTAGAGGCATCTGTCTCAATTTCAAATGGTTGTTGTAGGTTTTTCAATGTGAGTATTGGTGTATAGAAATGTTGTTGCTTCAATTCAATGAACACCTTTTGTTGGGACTTGGACTAGAAAAAAATTTGTTTTCTCTCTGCCCTTGGTAACTTTTCTTAAAGGCCAAGTGATATGACAGAATCCCAACATGAATCGTAAATAGAAATTAGAAAGGCCAAAAAATTTGTGAAGCTTCGTTAAATTGGTCAGGGTTGGCCAATCTCAAATGACTTGGATCTTAGTTGGATCCACATGTATGCCTTTCTCATCAATGATGTAACCTAGATATTGGACTTGGCTCATGCCAAAGGTGCATTTCTCTAAGTTAGAACAAAGTTTGTGTTTCCGCAAAGTTTAAAGGACTTGTCAAATATGTTGCAAGTTCTCTTCCCACCTCTTTCTGAAAATGAGGATGTTTTCCATACATACAACCATGAATGAGTTGGTGAAGGATCGCAATATGTCATCCATCAACCTCATAAAAGTTGCAAGGAAATTTGTCAATATGAAGGGCATGACCAACCACTTGAAAAGGTCCTGGATTTGAAGGTGGTCTTCCATACATCTATGTTTTCTTTTGGAACTTGGTGATAGCCATACTCAAAATAAATATTGTTGAAGTACTTGCCCCCCTTGATTTGGTCAAGAAGTTAATCAATATGTGGGATTGGATATTTGTTCCTGACAGTGATTTTATTTAGTGTTCAATAATCAATGCAGAGTCTCCAGATCCCATATATGTTTTGGAGCTTCATACTAATGTAAGAGATATTGTGGATTCGTCTGATGGCCTAGGTGTTATTGTATTTGTTGGTTGGTATCCATGTCAACCTAGTTTGACTTGTGATGATGATGGTGATGTGGCATTGATTGGTGAAGTGTCACATAATTGCTAGATTTCGGTTGTAGCTGCAGTCACAAGATTTTGAAATTTCAGGTTGAGCCTTCGAACCGCACACATGAGCATGTCTCCTAATGGTTGGTGTGAAGGATTGTGAAACTCAAATTTCTCTGACTCAAAACTTTTCCAAATTTCTTCTACTTCTTAACAAGGATTTGTGGGACTTGTGGAAATCACATGTACCTTTCCAACACTTCACCAAGTCAATGCCACATCACCAACATGATCAAAAGTCAAACTAGGTTGACTTGGCTGCTAGCCAACAAATACCTGGGCCATCAAACTGCTCCACAACATCCTTGCCATCAGTATGTAGCTCTAGAATGTGCCAAACATCCTCTAGCACCTATACAACCTTCTCCAAATCCTATACATAATCTCATCAATAATTTAGACCTAATCAGGGACGTGGACACCTAATCAAGAAAGCTCCTCCACTCTAACTCCTGTAGCAGAAACCAACACCATATTGATCAGTCAACATGATCAAGAAGATCATCACCTCCAACACAACTCCTCCCTACATAACTGATTATTAGGTGAGGGCCTTAGAACCAATGTAACACACCACCTTCCAAATGTATGCAACAATCATAATCATAACAACATGATCATGAGGAATGTGACATCCCCGTCTCACACTCTGTATGTATCACCTGCAAATCACATCTCCATGCTCACATACCCATGCTAGTAGACATGTCAAAACCAATGCAACACATGAACCATGTAAAAGCCACTTGTAACCAAACATACAAGTGTTAACTAGCTCTCCTGCAACCCATGCCACCAAGTTAACATCAATGCCAAACAACAACACATTTGTAACACTTTAACACACATCAATGCCAACAATCTCCCCCTTTGGTAGTGATGAAAACCCCAGTTGAACCAACCATCTGAAATTTTCCTCTAAAAATTAATCTCCATCCTCACATTCTCCCCCTTTGACATTAATGGAAAAGGGCTAAACATGTCAAGGACAAATGTTATATGCTCCTCTCCATGCAATGAGCTTCATCAACAAAAACATAAACTCCACTCAATATCATATGCAGGTGATGAACAATGGAACAAAAGGCTAAAAGATGAGAATAATAAAAATACTTCTCCACATAATAGAAAATTATGTGAAATAAAATCCCCTTGGACACAAGCTATGCCCGAACAACAACACACTAGAGAAACAATATACATCTCCTATCAACAACAACAAAATCCATGTCATAGTAGTAGCAACAAATTAAGTCAACAACACGTAGCAACAACAACATAACATGATCAACTAGCAGCATCAACTCTGATAAACTCTATATTAGAGAAATTTTGAGGTGTAAAATGGGCCTCCTAAGGAATATTATAAAATAATAGTGGAAATAATAAATTAAGATTCTATTTTCTGGCTCCAAGGACCTGCCCCAATTTCAGTGATTCTCTATTCTGATAAACTCTATATTAGAGAAATTTTGAGGTGTAAAATGGGCCTCCTAAGGAATATTATAAAATAATAGTGGAAATAATAAATTAAGATTCTATTTTCTAGCTCCAAAGACCTGCCCCAATTTGAGTGATTCTCTATTGTAATTTTTTATTATGTTCCGCTATGTCTCATCTGTTCTCAGTGTCATACATCTTAGCGATGTTCTTGTCACTAAGAAAAAAATCATGTAAGAAAAAGAGTCATGATTGTATATGATTTATTTCATTTCTTACCCAAAAACCTATATATTAATTATTTTTATGATTAATGATAGTAATAATCATTTTAAATAAAATTATAATTTAATATTTTTTTAATTTTTTAACAATTTGAAATGTAGAAAAATTAGTGTTTCTATGCTTATTATGGATTATCTTTATTAACATTTACTAGCTATTAAATTATATAATTACTAGTATAATCTTTATTATAAATATATATTTTTTATTTAATATATATATTTTTGATGCAAGATGGTTGAATGTGAATTTATGTGGTTAATATGACGGGGTACCTGTGTATATGTGTTAGTCAGAATCAAAATCTTCAATCAAAATTAGCGTAGATTGTCATGAGTATAGCACGTCTAAGTTTATCTTCATGATTGATTCGGCCGGAAATGACATGGACATGAACACGGTCAAATAAAATTTTAAAATGTCTAGATTGTTGATTCACCGAATATTTAGACATGGGCGTGGTCAATCTATATTGCTGATTTATTGAATATGAATATTCACACATAAACGTGGTCAAATGCCCAAGTCTGTTTAATTGCTAAATATTTCGCTATCGAGATAAATGTATAGCATTAACCATTTATGCCCTAGTGTGATTTGACATATTTTAATCTAATAATAATAAACTTTTTAAAATTTTAATTTAATTTTTAAGTGGATAATAGAGATTTCTCTTTTATAAAATATTTTTATTAGCAACGATATCAACATTAGTTATAATATTTTGGACGTGGTATTAATAAACACAGTATTGGTCCATAGTATTGAAACAAAACCTATTTACAAGTTAAAAATATGTACAATAAAGTGGGTGAATCTCAATAGGTTAAAAATCTTGTTACATGTTTTTTATTTTTCTTGAATGTAAATATATGTTTAACTTATATATTATTATTTTCTAATTAATAATATCTTCTTTTATTATTATTATTATTATTATTATTACTATTATTATTTAACTAAATTTATAATTTAGTTATTTTTTTTAAAACTTAGTAATGTGAAATGTGTATGGTTGGACTAGTTTTGTGGTATTTTGAAAATAATAATAAGACATTTAACTGTACTTAAGTAACACCTAATTATGAAGTATTTTGAATGTGTAATAGAAAGATATTTTATTATGTTTTGGAGTATGATTTAATCTTCTTTTACTTAGCTAAGAACTTATTAGTCCCTGCTGGGACTATTAGCGTTCGATCCGCTGTTGACTCCTTATTAATTTGGGTTGACCAAAGCATTTAACTGATGTTTTTCGCTTTTACCCAAAGTTTTATTTTAAAGCTTTGATGTTTCTTACCTTTTATCCAAAGTTTTATATTGGAGGTCTTATTGCCGAGTCGCTGAATTTCCAAATCCAAAAAAAATTTAACCAAAGTTTGGATGGCTTGTTTCGGAAGGGATAAGGTCCTATTAGTTGGAGTGACTTATGAAGGACGTAAGGTGAAAATGATTCTCATCATCGCAATCTTTACGACCATTTTAAATATACCCTGTGTAAAAATTATTTCTGCATGTTTGAATTAAAACGTATTATGCCACCTAAACCGTTGAGAGTGACAAATGTCCTCCCCCCAGGCAAACAAAACTTAGAAAAATTTGAAATCCGAACGTTGTCGTACATAAACAACTCTCCTTTCCCATTTCTTCAGAGAGGAGTTGCTCGATCAGTATTCGAACGGAACCTGATTCGTGTTGCAAAGGTTACATTCTACGAGTCCAGGTTTGAATCTTTCTTTTGCCTTTTGCAATTTAGTTGCCCCATGGATTTATAAACCTTGCAATTTAGTTTCCCCATGGATTTATATTGGTTTATAGGTTGCAAGATCTCCAATGTCTGGCGATTGAATGAGTAGAATCCGGGTTTGAATCTTTCTTTTGCAATATGCAATTTAGTTTCCCCATAGATTTATACTAGTTTATAGGTTGCCAGATCTCCAATGTCCGGTGATTGAATGAGCGGGTTTGAATCTTTCTTTTCCTTTTGCAATTTAGTCTCCACATGGATTTATACTGGTTTATAGGTTGCGAGATCTCCAATGTCTGGCGATTGAATGAGTAGAATCGGGGTTTGAATCTTTCTTTTGCCTTTTCCAATTTAGTTTCCCCATGGATCTACACTGGTTTATAGGTTGCGAGATTTCCAATATCTGATGATTGAATGATTAGAATCCGGGTTTGAATCTTTATTTGGCATTTTGCAATTTAGTTTCCCCATGAATTTATACTGGTTTGTAGGTTGCGAGATAAAATTTAGTTTCCCCATGAATTGATACTGGTTTGTAGGTTGCGAGATATCCAACGTCTGGTGATTGAATGAGTAAATAAGATTCGCTACAAATAATTTTCTTTTCTGGTTGCTCAAATTCGTGGCTCTAGAGTTCCCTTGACGCGCCATCTATTGTGCAGGGTTGGATTGGTTAAATATTTCCACTAAAGTTGTCGTCGTATAAGCTAGGAGTTGTCTATATTGCATAGGATGTTACAAAGTCTTTTGCATTCATTCATGCATGCTTTTCCCTGATTTTAAGCAGCACAGCCTTAGGAGGTCCCTACCAAGCTCTCAAAGAATGAAAGGGTTTTAAGAAATACCTTTGTGATATTGATGCACAGGGTTGCCCAGAGGTTGTTTTGGTTTCATTCATGCATGCTTTCCCCGGCTTTCAAGTAGCACAGCCTTAGGAGGTCCCTGCCAGGCTCGCAGAGAACGCAAGGGTTTTAATAAATAACTCTTTGATATTGATGCGCAGGGTTCCATAGATGTTGTTTTCACACTTTTTCCACACCATGTGTTGCTGCGAATTGGTGCTCTAGGTTCCCCAGGGTTTGTTTTCAATTTTTTTCCATGTGTTAAGTAACATCGGCTTCTCTAGTTAGGCACTTAACCGCTGGTGGGTTGCAACCCTACTAAAAAATAACCGTGACACATGCCGATGTGGCATAAGCTACCGATTCTTAGTTGTGTCTCGTGCCTAATGTGTGCTGAGTTGGTGGATTACACTAACCAGTTTTCCACATATTTTTTAAAAGAAATTATTTCCAGTCTTTAGTTATACTTCTTTACATTCAGACCAAATATTTCCATTTAAACTCTTTGGTTTAAGCCTGAAAGTTACTTTTGGCATGCAACTTATACTATTTTACAGTACTTGCCAGTTCGAAATAAATTTGTACCATGAAGCAAGCATATAAACTGTTTAGAGTGGTTCTATTTGCCTTCCTAGTAAACCCCAAGGTACAGATCGATTTTTAACCCTGGATTTGAAGTCAACGAAGCTCAATTTTTATTCCAGCCCATTTGTTAACTATTTTGGACAGTTGTTTTTTTTAATGGCTACTTTAAACTTGTGATTTTTTTTCCTCGATTTTTCTGTTCAGTCCTTTTGAAAACTCTTTTGGACAGTTTCCTTTTGGGTTTTCCCAATTTTTATTTTATTTAAAATGGCTATTATACATGAACGATATATTTCCCTCTTTATTTTTTATTTTCACTGGCCCATTTATTTGAAACTTTTTTGGATGGTTTATTTTGTTTTTCTTTTGTTTTTGTGCTTCAATAGTTATTTGCTAAATAAAAGATCTCTTCATTTTTAAAATGGATGTTTAGATCAATTATTTTAAAATGGTAGCATATACTAGGGATAGCTAGATAGCTTTGGTTCAATACCACTTCAACCAATCTGGTTTCAATAAATTGTTTTTTATTTTACTATTTTATAATAAATATTTAAATATTTACTCTCCCGCGTGTGAGATTCTGCTTTATTATTTGTTTTATAATAAATGTTCACTCTCTCATATGTCTCATTTTCAAGATAAAAATAAATAAATAAATAAACAAAAAATAATTAATTGAAAGAAACTAGTAATACTTGATGAAAATTATATAAGATTGGTTACTTATTTTGGCTCTGGTTACTTAGCCGCGGCCGCGAAGGCCGTGGAAGAGAAGCGCAGGAAGAGGCGGTGCATAGAGCAGAACACCTTTCGAATACCTGCAACGTACACCAGCCCCCGCACCGTTGTGATATTCAATGCCATTCTCGTAAGTTATTCGATCAACGCTACTAAATATTGACGAGTATAATTAAGTCGTGTGATTAAGTCCAGTAAGCCGCGGTTCAACTATCAGTATAACGTAGCTCTGTAAATTTTTTCATTCATTCATGCTAATGTTATTCAATGCCCGTGTGAATGATGAATTTAATTCATTATTGTTTTACTGGTTGTGTGTGGACAGGCTATGTCATGACGGGCAACAGTTTTAAGTGATGGATAAGATTATAAAGAAGAAAATATAAATATGGCATGTATGTTATTTATCTAACTAAATAAACTAGAGAGGCTCTCACGCTATGTATTTTTGGTTTCTACTTCACAGTAACTCTTATATATATATAGCCTCACCACTTTTCAAAATCGTTTTGAAAAAATTAGTACAATAATGGACTATAGCGATCAATATCGATCCATTTCATATTGATCAATTTCATATTAATTTAGGCGTACTTTTTAGTGTGCTTTTGAAATCTTTTCCTTAACAACATTGTTAATTATCTAATATATATATCATAACTTTATTTGAAATATTATATTTCTTTTGCATTTTTTATAGTAATTAATTAATTAATTAATGTGTTAAAATAATTATACGTTGGTTTAATGGTTAAGAATGTAGTATATTTAAAACCGCAAAAAAAATTGAAGTCTCTGGATGCAATATTGAATTGACTCCATCCTAGTCATATCACAAATTCTAGTTAATACCGATTGGTTAATTAATAAACTTGAATTACTTAATTCTTTTATATTATATTTTTACAAATATACACTTTGCCTTTTCCTCTCATGCTATTTCAAAAATCATATATTAAAAAACTTGAATTACTTAATTTTTTTATATTATATTTTTACAAATATACACTTTGCCTTTTCTTCTCATGCTATTTAAAAAATCACATATTAAAAACCTGCAAAAGTTAAATCTCAATATAACCATTTCAATAGAATGAAACAGAATACTTTTATTAACATAAAATGTTTACATAAACAATACTCTAATCTAAACATTTCAATTACTACATAAAACTTTTCCAACTTTCAATTATGAAAAATAAAACCTTAACATTCGTCTCCTTGCTGCTGCAAGCTGAAATGGAAGCCCAAAAGCAAAAATCTTCGAAATGGAGTAGTTGTTGAAGATATTATCTGAGTTTGCGAAATCTGCTAATTTCTTGATCTTTTCAAATCCGATCTAAGGGCTTGCTTTAGGTTGTTGTTAAGAGATGGGGAATTCATTCATTCCGTTGATCAAACTTGGGCACTCAATTCAACCTAGATAGCTGGATTAATGTTATGGGAGAACTGAACCACCGCTCGCTCGGTCAGATGCACAAACTGTTTTCGCATCGAACTCGCGGCACACGTTCGTCTCATGCGATGTCTCACTAGCATGAAGGCCACGTGTTTCTTGTTGTTTGCTGTGGCAGACCCCGGCAAGGACTACCGCCACGGCTGTGGCTCCCTTGTTTTATTTGGATGTAAGAAAGTAGGGTTTGGAAGAAGTCACATTGAAGATATTTTTTATACATTATAATATAGATCACAAAAGCTTGTATTCCAATAATAAGTCAACTTACATTGCTAGACAATAGTTGACTATGATTTTCCTGGTTACTCATTTGACAACTAAATTATAATAAATTTCCAGACTATGTAAAAAATTTATTCACTAGTAAATTATGATATAAAATTATTTTTTTATTTTTTAAAATATACTCGTAATAAACTAATAATTTAATATTTAAATAAAGTGAAAAATAATATTTTACAAACTACTTCTAAATGAAAAGTTTTCCAATATAAAAAGGAAAACAAAACATATTTAACTACATTGAAATTTGCTTTTGGAAAAATATTTATTATTTAAAAATTTACAGGTAAATAATAATAAGTTTATATTAACATATAGAATTTATTAAGATTAAATCAAATCCATTTTATGGTATATAAATAACCTGTATTATTAGAATTTATTAAGTTAAAAATATGTTTTTTAAAAATAATATATTTGAAATTCTAAAATTAAATTATATATTTCTGGGAAAAAATTAGTAATATTATTTTCAAGAAAAAATATTGCGTTGTTTTTCATGCTTGACATATTCCTTCATAATTAGTCGATTGCCAATTGAGCTACACCTCATGGGAAGAAAAAACTGCATTGTTATATGTTTTGTGATGTCCCTGGGAAAATTGTACTTATTTTATTTACCACATTAAAAACAAAGACTCGGATTTATTATTATTATAAACATTTGAATTAAGTATTCGAATTTTGTTAATTATGAATGGAAAACAAATGATTGAATGTTAACAAATCTTGTAACTCTTTCATATTAAGAAATGAGGGAAAGGTAGTTACCTAACCCTAGTCACTTCCCTGACTATGAATTTCAAAGAAGTGATCAAGAGGGTAGTATGGAGTATTGGCGAGAACAAAGAGGAAGAAAAGGGAACTAGACCATGCTGAAAGAGGAGACAAAAAAAGAGCTCTCTCTAGTGAAGACTAGATAACTGTTGATGCTGTAACAGATTAAGTTGCAAGGAAGCATCGGTGCTGAGAGCAGAAGCTCGGGGGGAGGCTTGGACCTGAAGGCAAGCCTCATGGTTGGGATAACTGTGACTATAACAAATTAGTAGTCTTAAAGACTGGATACACGTATGTAGTTTAGATACCTAGATTATTGTTGGTTCAGTTATTACATAGAATGATAACAGAGATAGGAATTAATGATTCTAGTATCTATATAAAAGTCTCGGTTATTACTCAAGAAAGCAATAAATGAATGTAAATGAAAACTCTAGACAACCCTGTAGACAATAATGTTAAATGCAGTATATTCTAGCTCAGTGGAATAGTAAACTACAGTATAGATAATTACTGTAAGCAAAATGAAAATTGAAATCAAAGGAATTGAAAGTAGTATAGATATTCAATGTAAGCAAATGAAACCATAAGCAAAGGAACCGAAAAGATATTATATAAATAAAAGAATTCATTATGATTCAGTCTTCCATAATCAAGAATTAACTGAAATGTTAACATTCGTCCAGGAATAGAGTAATACAAAAGAAAAGGGAAAACTCTAGCGTTAATATAGTTCTGGAAAAACTGGAATACCTTAGTTTTACAGATTAAATATTATTGACTGGTACGTAGAGACTATCACTATGAAATATCACAAGAAGTACTCAAAAGAAAACAAAACTCTCGAACTCAAAAGACTATCACAACAATAATAGTTGAGATAAAGAATGGATTATCTTGTCTACAACATGAGGGTTTGAGACTGTCGCGAAAGTGCCCAGACCCATCATTATTAATGAGCATACAACTATAGTTTTCAAAACATAGACAATAAGGTCGAACAACGAAATTATGGACAAAGACATTCCCAAACAACTATGCATGCGTAACAGTAACAACCACTAATAAATTACCAAAGCTTTCTACCAAATATAGAATGTAAGAGCAAATTCTAAAATTCTATTGGATACCCCTAGTGAGTAAGAACTGCACCAATAACATAGTCGAAGGCATCTATCTCAATCTCAAATGGTAGTTGAAATTTTATTAATGTGAGCACTAGTGTAGAGCAAAGATGATGCTTCAACTTGACAAATTCCTTCTATAGGAATCTAGACCAAAAGAATTTTTCTTTCACTCCACCTTTCATGACTTGACTCAAAGGCCAAGTGATATGAGAGAACCCTAACATGAACCCATGGTAGAAATTAGCAATACCCATAAATCTACGGAGCTCTGTGAGAGTGGTTGGGGCTGGCCAATCCCAAATAACTTGTATCTTGGATGGGTCCATATGCAAGTCCCGCTCATCAATGATGTACCCCATATATTGAACCTGTGTCATACCATAATTCCATTTCTCCATATTGGAAAACAATTTATGTTGTCGTAGGGTTTGGAGAACCTATTGAATATGGTGGAGGTGCTCTTTCCAACTTTAGTTGAAGATCAAGATGTCGTCCAAATACACTACCATGAACGAGTTGGTGAAGGGAGGAAATATCTCGTCCATCAACCTCATGAAAGTTGTGGTGTCATTTGTCAACCTAAATGACATGACCAACTATTCGAATAGGCCCTCCTTGGATTTGAAGGCAATCTTCTACACTTCTGATGGTTCAATTGGTACGTCATGATAACCAAACTTCAAGTCAATCTTGTTGAGATATTTTCCCTGCTTGAGCTCGTCTAGAAGGTAATCAATCTATGAGATTGGATATCTATTCATGACAATGATCTTATTCAACACCTGATAGTCAATACAGAGTCTCCAGGTCCCGTCCTTATTCTGTACCAACACGATCGGGCTCCCACAGGGTGATGAACTTGGCTTGATGTGCCCTTTATACAATAGCTCCTGAAGCTACCTCTTGATTTCATCATTCTCCATAATAGAGCATCGATAGATCAACCCATTGGGTAGCAGCACGCCCTGCATCAAATCGATGAGGTGCTTGACCTGATAGTGTAGGGTTAACCTTGTGGGTGAGGTGAAGATATCCATGTACTCCTCCATGATCTTATCCATCTACCACTAGCGTGTAGAGGATCCCTGTCTGGAGGCTACGTATGTGGCCAAAACATTCTTCTTGCCCTGAGGGAGAATCATAAGGAAGAAAAATTTACTTGTCTGGGAAATGATCTTACTGCATTTCTTCATAGATATCAAAGAGAGGGCGGTAGGTGGTGCTACCTTTGGTATCCTGTATAACTTATTGCCCAAAGAAATAATAAAAGTGTAAGGCCTAGACTCATACACAACATGAATCCTCCATAAGAATGGTTGGATTAATAATACATCACAAACATCAAGAGGAGCAACATCACATAGTACCTCATTTGTGAAGGGCTTAATGTTGTAGGGAAGGCAACAATGTTGGATGACGCAAAGATCCTTTCCTTTTGAAGCCAGATGATGGTGTATGATTGCAGGTGTGATATGGTTGGTAAGCCCACCTGCTTCACGAAATTCGCTAAAATGAGGTTCTTTTGGCTTCCACTATTGAAAATGAGCTACAATAGAGAACCCTTCACCCACATTTGTGAGTGGAAGAGCCACTCCCCCTCCTCTTGATCTTTGGGCTCAATGTTTTGGAGCTTGGTGGTCACAATGGTGGCACAGGGCTCCACATCAATAATCTTCTTCCCTATGTCATTCCCCTTGTCTAGTTTTGACTCAGATTTAGAACGTGCATCTGATTCGAAAGGTTTTAGCTCGGCCACCAGTGACTACTTGGCTCGACACTCACTTGTGTTGTATGTGGAGCTCCTATGGCACTCACACCATTTCATTGTGTCGTTCTTTGTCCTTGTGGTGTTGTTATTTAACTTCAGCTTTAGTGGGTTGTCTTGGGTCACCCGATCATGGATTTGTTCTTTATTCTATGATTTGGGGGCAACTTTCCCTTACTGTGGATTCACAAATCCAATGTCTCACTTTTCGTGTTTCAATTTCTCCTCGATCTTGACGGCATATCGATAGGTGGAGCCAAACAAGAAGATCTCTAGGAACTATATCTCGTCCTGAGTGTACTTGTGTAGATAGCCGCAATACTTGAGTACCAAATTCTACTCAGAATCCTTCATATCTAACTTCGTACGACGGGTATGAAAAATATTTGTAACCTCTAGCTTATCTTGGTCCCTTCCCTACTGCAACGTGGTCCAGTTTATGTATTTATCTTGATAGCTCCCAACAGGGTGATATTGTTCCTTGAGGGCATCTCGGAAAGAATTCCAAGTGGTTGCAGTTGAAAATAGTGAGGATTCCCTCTTGTCCTTCTATTCACAATAGGTTTCCCACTAGTCCTTTACATGGGGTGTGGCTTGAAGGAGTGAAAAAGTAATATTTTCCTCATTGGAAAATTCATGAACCAAAAATATCCTTCCAATAGATTTAACCATCTATCTACAACATCTACATCTATCTGGCCTTGAAATATGGGAATTCCAAAGTTAGCTTGTACCTTAAAGGGTGTGGCACCTCCTGACTTGTTGCTGGATGAATATTAGTCACCTACAGGTAGCTGCCAAAATATCTGGGCAAAGTTATCCATCATCACATTCCTCTATCGCTTAAGGGCTTCCTCGAGCACTATTTTGAAAGAATCTCCTGCTCCCTCATCTTTCGTTTCTTCAACCATTGGAGACCATCAGGGTTTGCAAGGATCGTCTTGTAAATGTTCAACCAGTTCGAGTCCTAACCCCTTATACCTTGACATCGGTGGGGACATGGAAGGAAAAATAAAGAAAGAGTAGACCTCTCTAATACTACTGATCCAAACTTATACATGAATGAAATAGAATAAAGATACAAACACCAAGATGTAGAAAAAATAAAACTTCATTTCATTAATATCAAAGAACTGAATTATGTGTACATATAGAATGAAAGTAAACTAGCTCAGGTGATGTTAGCTTATATCTGAGAAGAGATGTGGCAGCTACATGCCTTTGAACTATGTTACAAAGAGGCTTGGTGGCCTTTTTATCATTGAGAAACAGCGAGAAACCCTAAACATCCAAAAAACTAGCCCTAGAAGATGAAGTGCTAAAAGCTTATGGGCCCCAATGGGGTAAGTTGGAACATCAACTTCCTAGGGTCGTAACCTTTCCATACCACCTTTGTTTGGATATCATAATACCTCATTTCCAAGATCTCTTAGAGGAGCTAAAAAAAATTGAAAAGATTAGAATGACACTTTTGTGGTCTTTCTATTTTCCCTAAAAATGTTTTTTAGTCCCTTAACACGGCACCAAAAGTTTAGGACTTGAAAAAATACCAAAAAAATAATAAGTTGTTCTACAATAAAGGAAACTAAAAAGAAACAATGAGGGGGTGGGGGGGGGGTCCAAGTGGAATAGGCGAGTAGCCACCAATATCCAGCTAGATCACCCCTTCATGAATTTGTACCCCTAACGTTGGATATATCTCCCTAATAGTTGATAGAGTCTTAACAAATCAACTATGGTGGTGGAAAGAAGTATGTAGAGCCAAATGTCCTGCTAAATCCAAACTACTAATGTGGTGTGTAATGGAGAAGAAGGGTGCCACGTGGGATGACGTGTAAAGAAGATTTATGATTGGGCTAGGCTAGTGTTCCTTATGGAAAAATAACGGTAAAAATGCATCATGTATGTTCATGACTTGCCCTCTCTATCAACAGGTCTGGAACATTTGGACATATAGGTGCATGCGAAGGAGAAAATTGAGAGGAACCTTAGAAGGAATGGCTCTCAAACCCCAGTTGTTGTGCTATCAAAGCCCTTCACCTAATCATTTATGGGGGGTGCGGTTGCCTAGAAACAGGGACATTTTTCACGAACCTTCATTACATGAGCATACTATTGTGGAAGCCCAAACTATATTAAGTCATTTCCTATAGGGAAAAGGTCTATCTACACCTAGAGTGATGAGTATAGAAACCACTATTCAAACAAGGTTGTGGGCCTGCTTTGATGGAGCCTCAAACAATAATTGACAATAAAATGGAGGATTTGTCTGCTTTCTCACAGAGGCTCATTTTTATAAGCAAAATGTGTTTTGGCAAAGGGACCAACAACCAGGTAGAGTTCCTAGCTTGTAAAAACTTGGTGTTATTCACTCTTGGAAAGGGATGCACTCAAATTCATGTTTTAGCGGATTCTATGGTCTCTATTAATTGGCTAAAAAAAACTCAAGTATGCAGGAACAATATTCTCATGCCTATTGTAGAGGAACCCATGTGACTCATTCACCCTTTCTTTCTTTTTACATGTTCTCATATTTACTGGGAGAGAAACAGGCTAACAAATCGCCTCTAAAAATAGGGGATTGATATGGATCAAGGAATATGGGGAGTAATGGAGAGAATTAATGGATAGGCCTATGAGTTCTTTCATAGGCCATATAGGGACGAAAAATTCGAAACAACAAGAGTATAATACCATAGGATCCAAAACCATGCTCTCCAGTTTTGTGTTTATTTTCTTTTCAACCACTCAAACAATATATATATCGCTCGATGGAATAATTATGCAGCTCACTTGGGTTGTAATTAACAACACTTAAGTTTTTCTGATATAAATTTATGCTTAATGGTTGGCCTTTCTAGTCAAAGGATCTTCTTTTTTAATACCTCACACAACAATTTATAAAAAAAAATGAATACACATAGGGTGTGTATCTACATAATGTAACTTTCAATCATTTCGCAATGAATGAAAGTAAGCTTTTCTTCCTTTGAAAAAAATTAGAGAAGGTGTGGGAGTGAAATTATTTGTATGCATATCTTGAAAGATGAAGATGGTATGAAAAACCTCTTTCTATCCCCAAATCCTCTTTTAAAAGATAATTAGTTACCTTATTCTTGTCCCTCCACACATGGGAGAAAAAACATTTATAGGAAGTTTGTCATTTGTTGTTGGATATCATAAAATAATGGTTATAAAGTGAAATTTTGGGGTGATGCTTCCTTTCGTAATCATTAAATAATTAGTATTTGAGAGCCACCATTTCATAATAATTGTCAATTTTTGCTTTATTCAAACTTTGAAAGCTATATTATTATTTGAGGAGAAAGATATGATCCCTAATTAATCTCCTTTCTAAAGTTGTAATTAAAGGGTACCATCAAATAATGTGTATGGAATGTCCTTATTGATGATTTCTTATTGTCCTTTGTTGTTTTCATTTTTTATTTACCTATAATTCATGGACATACATCAGGGCTAGTTATATATATTTTCTATATATATTAAACAATTAAAAAGTAACTTAATGAAAAATAATTTCTAATAAATAAAATTTACATTTTCAATCATAATTTGAAATTAAATTATTATTTTTAACTAGAACAAAATATTTGTATCAGGAAAAAATATTCAGAGACAACACATATTTGAAGTACATTGACATGAATACTACAAGATACTTCCATGATTCTAAAAAGGAGGGAAAATAATTTCTCCACGCAGAAAAAGAGGGAGGGGGCAGGGAGGCGACAGGGATATCTAATACTAGACCCTCTAAGACTTGAACCTTCTTATCTATCTCCTGTGCTCGATCTTAAAACCATTCATTCTCTATCCAATTATCCCGCTATCACAGTAGCTCTACCTTGACTTTTCCTTTGTCATCCACTGCTCCATGCATAACCCGCACAACTATCCCTATTTATATTCACTGTTATCCTTGAACCTCTACAACCTCATGTTGGGGCCTCTTCTTAGCGTCATCACCACACTAGCATTATGTTACACTACAACTCTATTGTGATCAAGTCTAGTTGTATAGTGTACATTAATTCCTTACTCGTCTATTGCCTCACTCTAGTAGTTGTGTTTCCATATCACGTACCACTGGATTAATCTATTGTACTATACAACTATGCATGTTGGATTATCTGCTCAAACCTTCAGCTTGTATCTCCACTCTCCCACATCAAAATAAGTTATTGGTGTTTTTCCTTGGCCCTGTAGATGCTCTAACTACAATCAACCTAACCTATGATGACTTGCCTAGCTGTGATCCACATATGATATAGGCAATGGATCATAATTATTAAGCTTGTAATTACTAGTGCTTATATTTTCTAGTGGGTGACACCACTCTATCACACTCTCTCCTAATGAAAACCTTCTACAATGTTAGCTCGACTACTTATCTTCACGATTGTACACTTTTTTCTAACTACAACTAGAGACTATCTCTTAGCTGACGGTTGTCCCTATGCCCGAGCTTTTCGGCATGCCCCAAAATTGTTCAATCTACCTCTGTGTGCAGTGTTGTTTTGGTTCATATATGTGTAACTTCAGTATATGAGCATACATATGGAAGCGTGCATAAATAGATATCACATATATGTAGAAATGCAAGTGGATATAAGAAAGTCAACTTTTATATATGTCCTTTCATATAAAAAAATTGCACATATATATAAACCATATTCCATTTGTGGTGTTTTGCATATACATACAGATATGCAAATACATATACAAAAGTTGAATTTCATAAATGCATTTACATGTCTGCATATGTGTGATTTCCATATATGCATGCTTCCATATCTATGTGCATATACAAATGTTGTTCATATACAAAATCCATCTTCCATATATGTTCATATGCTTCCATATGTATGTGCATATATGGAAAATGTGCATATACAGAAAGTATCTTCCATATATGCACACTTCCATATATATGTGAATATATAAAATTTGTGCATATAAATAAGTCTTCTTGTATACATGCACAACTTCTATATATGCATATATATATGGAAGCAATGACTTATGCATATGCCCAGTCCCATATATATCTGAATATATAAAAGTTGTGCATATACATAAGTCATCTTGTATATATGCACATATATATGGAAGCATCCAAATATGGAAGATGGCTTCTATATATTCCAACTTCTATATATGCGCAACATCTATACATGCACATAGATATGTAAGCATACATATACGAAAGATGAATTCCATATATATGTACATATATAGAAGTTGCGCTTATAGAGAAGTCATATTCTATATATGCACACTTTCATATATATATAATATATATATAATATATATATAATATATATAAATTATATACTATAATATATTAAATGTGTGCATCTGCACAAAAAATATGCACAATATTAGAAGCCATAGTTTGTATATGTGAACTTTGTATCCACTAGATATGGAAGTGTGGATATATGAATTTTTGATTTTATATCTATGTGCGTATATAGAAGTTGTGCATATACATAGGTCATATTATGTATATTCATGCTTCTATATATATATATATATGTAAACATAAAAAAGTTGTGCAAATATAGAAGCCATCTTCCATATATGTGCAGATTTTGTATATACACATATATATGTATATAGAAACCCTGCATATACAAAAGATAACTTTTGTATAAGCGCAAATTAAGTATATGGCTTACATATATGCATATATTCCATAAAATAGATATGGAAGCATAGATATATAAAATATGGATTCCATATCTATGTACATATCATGGAAAATTTTAGGGGCTAATATTCGCAGGTGGGTTAATTTTGCATGATTTTTCCACCAAAAAGATTCGCCAATTTCAATTTTCTATAAAACTAATTCGCCCAAATTTTACGATATAAATTATTTTACCTTTAAACTATTCAAAATTATATAGACAATATATATAAAATCATTATAAATTTGAATAATTTTACAAATATATCAATAAACATTTTATAATTTTCATATTAAGGACTAGTGAGATTCACCAACTTTTTTAAAATTCAAGATAACTTTCCCTCCTTAAAATTTTCCGTAGTGCATATATGTAGGTTATCTTTCATATA
>APFE030903710.1:32039-50403 GCA_000404065.3 Pinus taeda | reverse complement strand
CATCAAAGAAAAAGATGGTAAAATTTTAATTGTTGTCTTGTATGTTGATGATGTTATTTTCACAGGTAATGATGATCAGCTCATTAAGAATTTTAAATCAGTCATGAAAGAAGAATTTGAAATGACTGACATGGGTTTCTTTAGATACTTCTTAGGCATAGAAGTAGATCAAAATGAAAAAGGAATTTTTATCTCACAGGCGAGATATGTAAATCAAGTATTGAGCAGATTTAATATGCAAGAATGTAAGGCAGCGATCACTCCCACAGTGATGGGATTAAAACTCAGCAGAGAGGACAGCAGCAAGGATTTTGACCCTAGCTTATATAAGAGCATAGTTGGCAGTCTCATGTATTTAACAGCAACTAGGCCAGATATAATGTTCGATGTTAGTTTAATTTCCAGATTCATGGAGAGGCCAAAGGAGGCACATTGGCAGGCAGCAAAAAGAATTTTGAGGTATGTGAAAGGTACCAAAATGTTTGGAATTTTATATAATGTCTCAGAACATTCATATTTGGTTGGATACACAGATAGTGATTGGGCTGGAAGTGTTGATGATCGGAAGAGCACTTCCGGTTATGTTTTTCATATGGGTTCAGGAGCCATTTCATGGGCTTCTAAGAAGCAGTCCATTGTAGCTTTGTCTACAGCAGAGGCTGAATATGTGGCAGCTACAGCAGTAGCATGTCAAGCAGTTTGGATGAGAAGGATGTTGAGAAGCTTACACCAAGAGCAGGCAAAAGCGACAGTGATCTTTTCCGACAATAGCTCGGCTATTGCATTGTCAAAGAATTCAGTGTTTCATAAGAGAACGAAACACATTGATACAAGGTTTCACTACATCAGAGAATTAGTGAACAATGGAGAAATCGTCCTAGAACATTGCAGGACACAAGAACAGGTTGCAGACATCTTGACAAAACCACTGGATCAGAAAAGCTTCGAATTTTTGAGGAAGTGTCTGGGTATGACCGAATGCCCAACAGGTGAAATTAAAGGGGAGTGTTGAAATTATAATTTCACTGCGTGGTCAGCAGTCAACGGCAACTCAAAACCACCGAAGCAAACCTAAACCACCGGGTAACTCATCGCACCACCCTTCAGCGTAAAGCTGTTTCCGGACATGGTGCTCCGATGCTGACAACTGTCCAACCGTGACGTCACCCACTGACATCCATCGGAAGGTATCGCTCGGTCAACTCACCCTGTCCGATATCTGTTCGATTGATGAAATCGCACTCCGCCGTCCGATTGAAGGGGAAGTTCTCCGCCAGTTAAAGTCTTCATAGTACGTACGGGGGCCTGTTAAAATTTAATGAGGCGTGGACCATCCCATACGTTAAATTAATACAATGTCATATGTTTTGGTAAGGTTTTTAATATTTCTTACGACGAAGTTAAATAGGAGTATGGGCGAAGTATTTCGTAAGTTTTTTTTAATATATGTTTTTTTTTTTAAATGTTGACCTTTTTGTTATGTGAAACAAAAACACCCACGGGGACTGTAACAAGGTAATGTAATGGCACATGAAAACTAGCGCGACCTCTGCAGCGCGAAAAAGGAAAGGGGGAGAAAGCACAGAAGTGCGGGTAAAATTTTTTTATTTGTAATGTCATGAAATTTTAGGGTGATTGTATTCGCAGCAGCGAAGAAATGAAAACCAGAGAGCACACTCTCCTGTGTGTGAAAATGTTTTGTTTTGGAATGTAAAAGAAAGTGCAGCAGCAGAGTAAAAAATGTTTTTGTTTGTAATGTAAATGAAATGCAAAAAGTGCACAGCAGTGCAGGAGCAGAAGAAGGAGAAAGTAAATGAAGAAAACCAGTGGACAGTTTTGTTCAAAACCATGTATTGTTTCACAGCAGTGAAAAGGTAAATCTGTAACTCCTTGTAAGTTTTTTTTTCACATACCCATCATATTAACTCACATAAATAATTTTTATTCAAACTCAAAGTAGCATTCGACCATCTTGCAAAATCTTGGGCTCCATTTTTGTTGTTGAACGACGCTATTGGGAACCTCTACGAACATCCCTCACTCGAATATTTGGGGTTCATAACTGCGTTAATAATTATAACGACAAAAATAAAGAAAGATGAATGGTAGACGAAAGGAGATTACAGTTAGTTTTTAAAATGAAAACTAATTACCAATGGCTTACCAAATAAATCGATTCTCACATTTGCGTTCTTAAAACTTTATTTATTCGAATATCTTGATCTGCAGTATTTACATTGTATTTGCCAATTAACAGCCATAACTTTTCGGGCTCTCGGCCTAATGGTGAGTTATAGCATCACATGAATATTTTCATATATCACTAGATATCTCCACACATCGGTAACACATGTCAATTTCTATTAACGTGACAGAGAGACTGGTGATTATAGTCACAATGACGTTGATATCTAAGTTTAATGTGCGTAGTTTTAAAAGGAGTTGTTTTTAGTGAGATATTTTGAAGTTTTTTTTTGGTTTTTTTTAGTTTAATTTTTCTAAAATCTATCACGAATTTATTCAAATTACGAGCTTGATAAATAACTTCTGTACAATGGAACGATCCAAAAAAAATTCAGGGTTGTGAATCCATATATATAATCAAAAAACTAGTTTAAATAACACAAGTCAAGATTTCACCCCAAAACTTTTCGTCGATTTCTAGCTCATAAAATCACAAAAAAAACAACTCAATTTCTAAAATATCTATGTTTATCTTTGTTATAAGATAAAATGTGAACAAAATTAAAAAGAAGGAGATGTAGCTCACATGTGTGGCCTGCACCTGGAGACTACACTCAAAACAGAGAGATCACTCTCGTACATTCTCTATCATTAATGAAAGATTACATCATTAAATACAACTTTAGAAATCAAGAAGTTGCAACCAAAATCCTAAACTCTAGGAACAAATCCTAAACTAAGGAGATACGTTACAACTATGTAACCATTTCTCCATTAATACAAAATAATATTAGTTATTTTTAACTCCCCTCTTAATGGAGAAAGGGTTCTCTTGGATTACTAACATCCCTCTAAACAATTCAAACTTCACACGTGCAAGAGGCTTTGTAAAAATATTAGCCATATTGTCACAAGTTTTACAATATTCGATAATAATTTCTTTTCAGTGTAGTTTCTCTCTGATAAAATGGAACTGAGTGTCTATATGTTTGGTGTTTTCATGAAACACTGGATTGTATGCCAATTTAATGGTGCTCTGCTTGTCGCTTTTGATAGAAGTGGAATTCTTCTGTTCTTTTCCTGCATCATTGAGAAGCCTTCTCAACCAGATTGCTTCACATGTTGCTACACACAATGCTTGATACTCAGCTCCACATGAAGACAAGGCTACAATACTCTGCTTCTTGCTGCTCCATGCTATAACCCCGGATCCTATGTTGAATGCGTAACCTGTGATGGACCTTCGATCATCCAAGTTACCTACCTAGTCTGAATCTGAACACCTGTTAAAATAACATCATATGCGTCAGTGTATAAAATGCCATAGTTAACAGTACCACAAAGATATCTCAACACACTTTTTGCTGCTACCCAGTGACTTTCAAGCGGTTTTGACATGAATTGGATCAACACACTGATAGAGTATGCCAAGTCAGGTCTGGTTGTTGTGAGATATATCAAGCTGCCAACCAGCTGTCTGTACATTGTATCATCAACCTCTTTAGTGCCATCGTCACTGCACAACTTCAAATTCTGCTGCAAAGGTGTCGCTGCTGATCTACACTGATCCATACCAAACTTTTCCAACAGATTTCTGGCATACTTCCCTTGGGTAAGAAAATTTTGCCCAATATCTCTGCTTACTTCTAATCCCAGACATTAATGAAGGCTTCCGAGATCTTTCATCTCAAAAACTTGTGCCATAAGCCTTTTGATTCCTCTGATTAAATCATCTACATCTCCTGTTATAATCGTGCCATCTACATACAAAGAAATCAAAATAATCTGCCCCTCATTATTGTACCTAGTATACAAATTTGGGTCATTTAAATTTCTATGAAAGCCATACTCTAAAAAGAAAGAATCAACCTTTTAATACCAAGACCTGGGTGCTTGCTTTAAACCATATAAAGTATTTTTCAATCTGCAAATAGATGTTCCTGCCCCTGCTTTACAAACCCTTCTGGTTGTACTAAGTGAATTTCCTCTTTTAAATCACCATTTAAAAATGCAGATTTAACATCAAGCTCGTGTAGCTCCCAATTACATTTAGTAGCTAAAGCAATAAGCATTCTGATTGTATTTAACTTTGCTACAGGTGCAAAAGTATCATCAAAATCTATACCTTCCTGCTGTGAATATCCTTTTGCAACCAGCCTAGCTTTTAATTTCTCTATACTTCCATCTGCATTCATTTTTTGTTTAAACAACCATTTACATCCTATGGGTGTTTTATTCTTAGGCAGCTAAGCTAAATCCCAAGTGTCATTTCTAAGAATTGATTATATCTCTTCATTCATTGCAGCCCTCCACTCCTTAAATTGACTAGCTTCTTTGTAGTTAGTGGGCTCTACAATGTTCAAAAAATTTGACATCAAAGCATAGTCTCTCAATTTTAATGGTTTTTGAGTCTTCCTACTTGATCTCCTTCGTAGGGGACTTACCTCAAATTTGTTTTCTTCAACTTTAAATGGGTTTGCATTATCACCTTCCTCATGTTCTTCTTTTTGCTCTTCTTTCTTCTCCTGCTCTCTTTCATCCTCGCTGCTTTCATCCATCAACAATGGAATGTGCCAATCATCACCAATGTCATTTTTCCCTTCCTGTACCTGTTCATGAAACACTACATCCCTGCTTGCAAATGTATTACGAGACTCAGGATTGAATAATTTATATGCTTTAAATTTTGTGCCATAACCAACAAATATGCATCTAACTGCTTTAGGGTCTAATTTCTTCCTATCAGCTTCGGGTATATGGGCAAATTCTTTTGACCCAAATACTCTTAGATGGTTTACTATTGGCTTGAATCCATATAGAGCTTCAAAAGAAGTTTTGAAGCCAAGATACCTGGTAGGACTTCTGTTCTTCAAATATATAGCAGTATTAATAGCCTCTGCCCAAAAACTATTAGACATACCCTTACCTTGTAACATGCTCCTTGCGCACTCCACTAAGGTTCTGTTCTTGCGCTCTACAACTCCATTCTGCTGTGGTGTGTGTGGCACTGTATACTGCTGAACAATCCCGTGAGATTTGCAGAATTTCATGAATTCCCCTAACTTGTATTCTCCCCCTTGATCAGATCGGAGAATTTTTATACTCTTACCAAATTGTTTTTCCACCAAGGTTTTAAATTCTATAAAGCACTGGAAAGTCTGACTTTTCTTACTCAAAAAATAAACCCATGAATATCTAGTGCAGTCATCAGTAAATAACATAAAATAATATTCTCCTCCTAGTGACCTTGTCTGCATAGGTCCGCATATATCAGTGTGCACTAGTTCTAAAATATCGGTTTCCTTCCTCCTATTATGCACAAAAAACTGTTCTCTATGCATTTTACCTAAGGCACAACCATCACAATTTAACTGAATATTACAAAAGATAGGGAGCCCCGCAACCATACCTTTCTTCTGCAATAACATGAGGTCCTGCAAATTCAAGTGACCGAACCTCTGATGCCAGAGTTGTTTCGTTGTCGATCCTCTTGCAACCATGGCTCACTTTGGTATACTCTTTGCATCCAGTTTGTATAGGCTTCCAACTCGCATGCCTGTTGCAACTATTTCATTCCTGCAATCATTTATCACATAATGAATCTTGAAGAACTCGACTTGCATATCTTGATCAGCCATCATAGATACAGATATCAGATTTTTCTTAATTCCAGGTACATATAAAACATTTTTAAGGTGACTAATTTTTCCATTTGGTAACTTGATTGGAATCACCCCATAACCTTTAATCTCGTATCCACTATCATCTCCTAAATAGATTTTTGATCCATTTGTACTTTCTTCAAGACTATCAAAAAATTCCTTTTTACCTGTCATGTGAGAGGATGCTCCGGAATCGACATACCAAATATCGTCCTCATTAGATGCTGAAAGGGCACAGTCGACTGTGAACAGTCGAAATTCATGATTGAAATCTTTATCTTGTTCTTCAACAAAGTATCCTCTGTGCTTTGCACTTGCTGCTTCCTCTTTGCATCATCAGCCTGCTTCTTAAAGCATACATTTTGTATATGACTCTTCTTTCCATAATAATAACATTTCTTTATAGAATTGTTTGCAGGCATACCTTTATGTGGATTCTTCTGTGATGTTCCTCCTTTCTGCTGTGATTGTTGTTGTGGCTGCTTTCCTCTGAATGATCACCGTTTCACCATCAAAGCAAGATCATCACTCTAGGGGTTCAGGTTCTACTGCCGCTTCTCCTCTTGCAGCAAGATCCCTGTCAGATCTTCAAATGTGGGCGCTTTCTCCCTTGCCGCCAATCCAGTAATGAACATTTGGAATTCATTACGCATTCCGCTCAGTGTGATTGAGACAAGATCAGAGTCAGACACCGCTTCTCTGATGTCCCCCAATCCGTCTTTCACATCCTTAATTCGCGCAACAAATGTAGCGGCAGTCTCCCTTTCGTCCATCCTCATTAAAAATAGCTTGCTTTTAAGCGCCATAATTTGACTTGTGTTCTGGGTCTGATACAGATTTTTGATGGTCGTCCAGATCTCCGCGGACATTTTATAGTCTCTGATGTGTGGAATAATATTATCCTTCATGGACATCTTCAGCAAAACTTTAGCATTGTTCTCTCGTTTTTCCCATTCTTGCTCCTGCATCACTGCGTTCGGCTTCAGCTCATCATTTGTAACTATGGACCAAGCATTCGCACCCTCAAGCAAGGTCTGGATCTTAAACATCCAATTCATGAAGTTAGATCCATCGAGTTTGCCAGACACATGAAGATAAGATTCAATCGTATTACTCATTCTGATCAGATCTATAAATTGAATCTACCCAACAGTGAAAAAAAAAAAACAGTACCTGTCAGATCGATTTGCCACTTCTCTACCACTGATCTACAGTATCTGACAATCCCGCTCCGATGAGAAAATTTGGCGTTTTTCAATACAGCCGAAAAATTGGTCTGATCAAAATTGATCCGATCTGCCTCTTCCAGATAGATCCGCAACTTATCTGATCTACACCCCTCGCAAATAGTCAAAAGAAGATGAGGCTTCCTGCAGATCCCCTTGAAGGTGAGTTGGCTCTCTCCCGAGCGTAAAACCTGCGCCAAAATAAAATCGGTGCGAGGCAAAATTGCAAGCGCGATTTTCCCGTAAAATTATGCGCTAATGAGGTTTTCTGGCACGGTGGCGTGCTTAATTGGCAAACAGACGCGCCAATCTGGTATTTTAGCGCTCTCCCGAGCAAAAAACCCGCGCCAACCCCCTTCTACTCAGAAGAAAAAAAAAATCCGAGTCTGAGCCAAGTGTTATGCAGTCCACCTACTCAATTGAGCACAAAGCTCTTGTGTACACGCGGCCATTGAGGTACTTCAGGCCACACAAGCAATTCTGCCACATAGACAAGCTAGCCACAAAAGCACTTTAGCCACAAAGGTGATAAAAGATCAAGCTCAACCAATCTGAGCTCTGATACCAAGATAAAATGTGAACAGAATTGAAAAGAAGGAGATGTAGCTCACAGGTGTGCCCTGCGCCTGGAGACTACACTCAAAACAGAGAGATCACTCTCGTACACTCTATATCATTAATGAAAGATTACATCATTAAATACAACTTTAGAGATCAGGAAGTTGCAACAAAACTCCTAAACTCTAGGAACAAATCCTAAACTAAGGAAATACGTTACAACTATGTAACCATTTCTCCATTAATACAAAATAATATTAATTATTTTCAACTTTATATAGAAACATTTCTGTTTCATTTGAAGTTTGTCCCTATTTTATATTTATGGCACACAAATATTCTTTGTTAATTTGAGATTATTTTATATCATCAATGAAATCCTCATTACCTTTGTAGTATTTGTTGCTGGATCATTCATGCAATTCCGGTTTACTTGGTTTCCTTAGTTTTATTTGCTTGGTGAACCATACCATAAACATAACCATATTCATCATCACCACGTCACACATTTTATTGTAATATATATTTAAGATGTGTTCTTCTCGTTTGTTTTATATATGTTCATAACGTCCAAGCTCATATTACAACTTAATGTGCGTTTAGTTTGACGTGTGATCGACTTTCGTACCTCCGTAGGCATTAAAATGTGACTTTGGTTTCTTTGTGTTCTATATTCGCATTATTAAATGGTTTGCCATACTTCCCACGATCTATTTTTATGTTAGGTCCCATTTGCCTTGTTTTAATGTAGCATATCTTAACTATGCACATTGTTTTGTTTTATTTTCAATATATATATATAACCCTGATATCTATCTCTATAATAAGAAGGCCCCTTTTAAAATGTGGAATAAAATATTAAACAATTTGCTTGTAGTTCAGTTTTGTTAGGTTTGATATTTCTATAAACAATATTATAAATATATTGTATATAATATATGTATACAATGATGGTGTTGCAATTTTATAATATACATATATAATAAAGCATGAACCATTAAGTATTTACTATGATTTAAAATAAATATATTTTCAATGACAGTCAGGTTTACGTTTCCGATTGCTTGAATGAGAAGCAGTATGATATAAGGATGATATTTCAACAACGACCGAAGTATGCCGAGGAAAGGTCTCTTCTTTATTGTCATTGATATATGGTCGACAAAGCAACCTTCAAGGAATTGTGTGGTCTGTAGGAAAGGAATAATAATGTCCACGGTGAAATTCCAACAAAAACATGCAAGCTACATAGCTAAATACCCTGTAGCAGATTTCTTGTTGGGAGATTTGATGTACTTCTATTAGTGTTATCAAATGTTGAATATTATTAAATTGTAAATATTATTTTATATTGAATAATGAATGTAGAGCAACTAAACACTTCTCAAAAAGTAATTTGAATTCAGGAAATCAACAATTTCTCTACCCTTTTCTTGAAACAAAAATATACACAGATTAAAATAAGACCTTTGTCCTGGAAACTCAGTTACAAAGATGTTTTGGAGTAACTTGTTTCTTATATATATATACATAAACTAATTTATAATAATATAAATATATATATATAGCCAATAATGGTCAATGTTAATCAACTATTTGTATACCATACTCAATGATAGTCAATATTGTTCAGTCATAGTCATCTTTAGTCAAACACGGTCAATCATGGTCAACTATGGTTGATTGTCTCATTGTGACAAAGATTGTCTGGATATGAAAATCAACCATGGTCAAGAATATTTTATAAAATCAGTTATGGTTAACCATGGATAATGATGGTCAACCATTGTCCAAGTTCGAATTGTGACAAAGATTGTCTCAATATGAAAATCAATCATCGTCTCAACCATGGTCAAAGATCACATTATGAAAAACATTGTCTCAATATCATAATCATGTTCAACCATTGTCAATCATGGTCAATCATGACCTTCGTCAACCATGTTCAACCATGTTTTATAAAGCCAAGCATTGTCATCCATGGTCATTCATGGTCGAATGTCACATTGTGATAAAGATTGTCTCGATATGAAAATCAACCACGGTTAAGCATGGTCAACCATGGTCCATCGTCGCATTGTGACAAGGATTGTCTCAATTTGAAAGTCAACCATGGTTAACCATGCTTAATTTAGTGTTTATAATATTTATCTTAGGGTTTATATACCTTAGGTTTATAATATTGGTAGATTGAGTTTAGTATTATTCACTTTTTTTCATAATTCCTTAGGGTTTTCGTGTTAATCCCTTGGGTTGATAAAATCAATCCCTTGGGTTTATTATTCCCTTGAATTTATAATATCAATCATGGTCAATCAGAGCCGACCATGGTCAACCATGGTCCACCCTGGTTGAATGTCGCATTGTGATAATGGTTGTCGCAATATGAAAATCAACCATGGTCCAACGTCACATGGTGACAAAGATTGTCTTGATATGAAAATCAATCATGGCCAAACATGGTCAACCATGGTCCAATATTACATTGTGACAAGGATTTTCTTAATATGGAAATCCACCATGGTCAACCATGTTTATTTTAGGGTTCATAATATTTATCTTAGTATTTATATACCTTGGTTTATAATTTTTGATCCCTTGGGTTTATAATATCAATCCATTGGATTTATTAATCTAAGGGTTCATATTCATATGGTTTAATATTATTCTCTTAGGTTTATAATCCCTTGCATTTTTAGTATTAATCCGTAGGGTTTATGATTCCCCTGGGTTTATATTATCGATCGTGGTCAACCATCGTCAACCATGTTTTTTAAATTCAATCATGGTCAACCATAATCAACCATATTTTATAAAATCAATCGTGGTGAACCATGTTTAATGATGGTTAGCCATGCTCCTACATCGCATTGTGACAAATATTTTCTCAATATGAAAATCAATCATTGTCTCAAACATGGTCCAATATCACATTATGACAAAGATTATTTCAATATGATAATCATGGTTAACCATGCTCAAATGCCGCATTGTGACAAAGATTATCTTGATATGTAAATCAACCACAGTTAAGCATGGTCAACCATGGTCCAATGTCGCATTGTGACAAGGATTGTCTCAATATGGAAAAAAGCCATGGTCAAGCATGTTTATTTTAGGGTTTATAATATTTATCTTAGGGTTTATATACATTGTGTTTAAAATATTAGTCCATTGGGTTTAATATTATTCCCTTGGGTTCATAATCCCTTGGGGATTTAGTATTAATACCTTAGGTTTATTATTCCCTTGGGTTTATAATATCAACCATGGTTGACCAAGGTCAATCTTATCCAACCATGGTCAACCATGATTGAATGTCGTATTGTGAAAATGATTTTCTCAATATCAAAATCAACCATGATCAATTGTGGTCCAACGTCGCATTGTGATAAGATTATCTTGACATGAAAATCAATCTTGTTCAACCATGGTCAACCTTGGTCCAACTTTTCATTATGACAAGGATTTTCTCAATATGGAAATCCACCATGGGTAACCATGGTCAACCATGTTTATTTTAGGGTTTGGAATATTTATCTTAGTGTCTACATACCTTAGGTTCATAATTTTTTATCTCTTGGGTTTATAATCTCAATCTCTTTGTTTTATTAATCTAAGGGTTCATATTTCTAGAATTTGATATTATTCTATAATCCCTTCAGTTTTTAGTATTAATCCATAGGGTTTATTATTTCCTTGGGTTTATAATATGGATCATGGTCAATCAAGGAAAACCATTTTCAAATGTGCCAATGTGCCAAAGGTTGTCTCAATATGAAAATCAATCATGGTGAACCATAGTCCAACATCGCATTGTGAGAAAGATTGTGTCACTATGAAAATCATCTATGGTCAACCATGGTGAGCCATGTTTATTTTTCAGTTTACAATATTTATCTTAGGGTTTATATACCTTGGGTTTATAACAGATTTTTCTCAATATCAAAATTAATCATGGTCAACCATGATCCAATGTCGCGTTGTGATAAAGATTGACTCAATATGAAAATCAACCATGATCAACCATGGTACAATACCTTTATAATATTTATCTTAGGGTTTATAATATTTATCCCTTCGATTTAAAATTATTCCATTGGGTTTATAATCCCTTGGGTTTTTAATATTAATCTCTTGGGTTTATTATTTCCCTGGGTTTATAATATTTACCTTAGGGTTTATAATACCTTGGGGTTTTAGAATTAATCCCTTTGGTTTATACTGTCAATCTGTTGCATTTATCAATAGAAGTATTCATATCCCTTAGGTTTATCAATCCCTTGGTGCAATGTCACACTGTAAGAAAGATTGTCTCAAAATGAAAATCAATCATGGTCAACCATGGTAAACCATGTTTATTGTAGGATTTATGGTCACATTATAAAAAAGATTGTCTCTTGGTCCAACATCGCATTCTGACAACCATGGTCATCGATGGTCAATCATAGTCCAACATCGTATTGTGACAAAAATTTTCTCAATATGAATATCAACCATGGCCAACCATTGTCCAACATTGCATTGTGCCAAAGGTTGTCTCAATACAAAAATCAATCATAGTCAACCATAGTTTAACTTCGCATTGTGACAAAGATTGTGTCAATATGAAAATCATCTGTGGTCAACCATGTTTATTTTGAGGTTTATAATATTTATCTTAGGGTTTATATACCTTGGGTTTATAATAGACTTTTCTCAATATAAAACTCAATCATGGTCAACCATGGTCTAATGTGACATTGTGATAAAGATTGTCTGAATATGAGATCAACCATGATCAACCATGGTCCAACATCGCATCGTGACAAAGATTGTCTCGACATTAAAATAAACCATGGTCAGTAATCATGGTCACATTGTGACAAAGTATGTCTCTGGTCCAACATTACATTCTAACAACCATAGTTTAATATTGCATTGTAACAAATATTGTTTGAATATGAAAATTAACCATGGTTAACCATGGACAATGATTGTCCAATGTCACCTTATGAAAATTATTTTGCCGATATGAAAATCATTTGTGGTCAACCATGGTTAACCATTGCCTAGCATCGCATTATGAGAAAGATTGTCTCAATATGGAAATCAACCATGGTAAACCGTGGTTAATCATATTTATTATAAGGTTTATAATATTTATTATTTATTATTAAAAATTTTAGTAACAATATTATTGTTAGTATTATTATTTATAAATAATAATGCAAACAACAATATTCTTAGATTATTTAATATTTTTAAATTATTTAATTATTAAATTATTATTATTATAATTAATATCTCTTTATTACAATTAAAAATTAATCTTATTATTATATTATTTAATATTATAAAATTCTTTATTATTTATTATTATTCTTGTTTTTAAATTATTATATATTTATCAATAGTTTGTGTGTTATATACAAATGAAGCGTTAACCATATATTAACCACATCTAATTAATTAAATGTCGTTGTGCTAGTTTACACTTCACTTCCAGGCTATGGCGACCATACTAGAACCACCTTTGTTTCACCCTTCATGAATTTCCACAAAATTTGTTCGAACTCTTGACGTCCTCATGATGGATTATTTGTTCAAATTCTCAACGTCCTGATTCCCATGGAAATAGTAAAGTACTCGGGCCCTTTGCAATAAGCATTCAAACAAGTTCCCTGTGGAAGCATGTGGCAACAACAAGTCCAAAGGAAAAGTCATTGATGGTTCTGCCTTAGTCCCACATCCACACCTCTCACTTGGTCATTGGATCTTTATGTGAAAGAATTGTTAAATGTAACAGAAAGGTTGGAGGTTTTAGAAACTAAAGAGCAAGAAAGAGATAATAAAGTTCATATAATAGCAGTTGAAAACAAGGCTTTAGCATAATGCAATAAAGTTTTGAAAGAACAAGTGACATTGCTACTAGGGAAGAAAGAATGGCAGCACATGAAGGCATATGTGCAAAACATAAAGAAATTTGTAGTGGACTGTACATAGGTGGTGAATATGAAACCATTCCAGGATAAAGGGAAAGTGTTTGCCAAGTAAACAATCATGAAGAGAAAGCCAAAACAGAAAGGAAAGGATATTCCACAAAAGTTTCCAAAACTTGGGCTCAAGTTATTAGCAGTTCTGCTAATACGGAAGGAGAAACAAACATTCTGGTTGACAAAATGCAAGATGGAGAAGAAGGGAAAGACAAAATAGAGAAGCAAACATAATTATTAAAGCGGTGAAAGACAATGGGAAAAATTAAGGTCTGTACATTCAACCTTGCAAGGGACTTCTTGAAAGACAAGTTTCTATTGCAAGAACATATATGTCAAGTATGGACGGTGTGTAAGTTTAACGGTGAGAAAGTAAGGCCCATAAAATTCATTATGCCTAGCTTTTGTGATAAATATATCATTCTAAGAAAGACGAATCCCTTGAGGGGTTCTCATTTGTTTCTAGAAGAAGATTTAACTGTAAGACAATAGGAGAAAATGAGGGAGGAAATGTTAGAGGTTAGGGCAGCAAGATATGAAGGCAAGAGAGCATGGATTTATAAAGGTAAAGTTGTGATAGCACCATTTGGACCTCCTTCCAAAATAGAGCAACAAGATGGTAACAAAGAAGAAGCAACAAACTCTTTAATAGGAAATCGGGAAGCAAGGTCAGTATGGGAAAGCAGGGACAAAGACTAAACTGTGAGTTTTGCATGTCAAAATAAATAGTAATCAAGTCATATCTAGGCTTCCTTAGTATTAGTTTGTTGGAACTGAAGAGGATACCCATGGGGATGAGGACTTGGGTTAGGGCCTATTGTGGAAGATAGAGACAATTTTCCTAATAGAAACACATGAGCATGAAAGGTGCAAGACACCTTTGTTTGAAGGATAATGGAAGATGGTAATGTGGAACAAGACAACGGGGAATGGAAAATGATGCGGGGGTATCATGGTATTAGTGAGGTAAAAATAAGTCCATCTCATTTAGTTAGAAAAAGAATATTCAAATAAACGATTCATTTGGTTTAAAATATCAGAGAATGGAAATCACATCAGAATTGCAACATGCTATTTTGCGTCACAAGTTTCAAAAATAGAGGGCTTGACCACAAAGATCCCTTTGCACCCTTACAATCAGATATTGCAACATCTTCTTAGCTAGGTGAAGTGCTTATAATTGGTGATTTCAATGTTAGGAGTGCAAGTGAGCAAAGTAGCATTTTTTGCTATAAAGGAGACTATGAATCTATTTGGCTTACAGAAGAGAGTAAAATCATCAATGGGAAAGAATTTCAGAGGACAAGAGTTGCAATCTCTTTGGTTAAAAATTTCTTACTTTATGTGGGGCCTTCGATTTAGTCATTTGTACTGACTTGACTAGATGGGCAAAGTCCGTAAATTTCACTTGCAATACTTACAATGGAGCAAGTGTAGTAGACTATGTAATTTTCTCGCATGGTTTGTGTGAGAAAATGGAGGAAGTTTTGATTGGAGATCAGCTTTGGGATTTAAAATCAAATCACAAGCCAATTTATTTAAGTTTATCTTGTATTAGAAATAAGAAATTAGAGTAAAAAACAGTGTGGTCAACAAAATCTCCAAAATGGCATAATTCTTTTCACTCTCGAAAATTGCAATACCTTCAAAATGACGTTAGAGAGGATCTTCGAGAAGGATAACATCCCAAATCATGGCATTGATAGTCCCAAATTAACACATTTAGTTCAAAGCGCATTTGCAGAGTGCAAAAGAGAAAAAATTTAAGAAGTTTGAAACAAATTGCTTGCTAATTAATGCTTGGTTTGACAAGGAATTCAAAAAGGCAAGGAGAATGTGGAAAGAGTCAAACAAGGATAACATAAAGTTCAAAGCTTACAAGCAGATCCTATGAAAGAAAAAGGTCGATTTCATGGTTTCAAAGATGAAAGAACTAATCTTCCACGGGAAAAATAATCCCAAATTATTTTGGAAGGAGTTCCAACCGAGAAAGATGCAAACTGAAAATAATATTATAGCCTCTAAGTGGTTTGACTATGCAAGACAACTCTATTAGCAACATCCCAAGGTTGACCCTCCCCCCTTGGTCAACACTAATACTGAACTCTTCATGGTGCAAGAGGTAGAGATGGGTATCAAGAAGTTAGGTGTTGAAAAATAAAAAGACTTAGCTAAATTCCATGTAAAGTATCTAAAGTGGGGCTCAAAGATTCTTGCACTTCAAATTACAAAAAGTTTCAATAACATCATACAATAGGGGTTCCCCATAAATTGGACAACTAGTCTGGCAATACCTCTTTTCAAGAGTGTTGACGTCAATAATCCCTCTGATTATAGGACCATAATGATAAACCCCTTGTTTGCAAAGTTATTTGGAAGCATTCTAGAAAATAATATCAGCAAGTGGGTAGAAGAAAGAGATAAGTGTATTCAAGGGAAAGAAGATTTTAGAACTAAACGTTCCACAATTGATCATTGTATAATTTTAAGGCACATCATTGAAAAAGTTTGGGAGAAAAGGGAAGAAGTTTGTTGTTTCTTTGTTGATTTGAGAGAAGCGTTTGACACAGTTCCTAGGGATAAGCTTTGGCATATAATGGAAGAAATATCGAGGTCAAGCAAGGTTGCCTATTGTCTCCTACCATTTTTGCTTTATATATCGACAAGCTTGAGGAGTGGTTAAATTCACAAGGGGGTGATGGTATCCATTTGGGCAAGTTTGTTATAAGGCTTATTTTGCATGCAGATGACCTTATTCTAATTGCTAAATTTTCTCTTGGTTTTCAACAGCACTTACTATCCCTTGAGAATTTTTGTAGAAGGGTGGGGATGCAAGTTAATATTAGAAAAACAAAAGTTATGGTTTTCTCTAAAAAAAGAAGACATAACCAAAATAATTTTTTCTTTGAAGTCAACATTTTGGAAAAAGTTGCGGATTACAAATACCTCATAATTGACTTCAACAAAAATCTAAGTTGGGATAGTTGTAGAAAGAAAACAACTTTGGCTGGTTGGAAAGCATTATATGCTTTCAATTTAGGTGTAGAAAGACAAAGTTACGAGACTGGAAAACCACTCAAACTCTTTTTGGGCTTCTAGTGATTTTGATGATTCTCTATGGTTGTGAACTATGGGCCAATAGTACACCCGACATGCAGAGGAAACAAATTGAGAAAATTCAAAAGCGTTTGATTACAAACAAATTCAAAATTAAAAGTGTAGTTCCTTATGCTATCTTGGTAAGTAAAACATGGGTTGTTCCTATTGAAGCAATTGCTATAGTGCAAGTCATAATGTATTTAAAAAAAAGAGCAAATGGAAGAGGGTAGACGGCCTAATGTTGTCTCAATGACATATTGTGCAAAAGAAAGAAGACTTGGATGCAACGAAATAATAAATGGTTTAGTAAACGGGGTATTTGCTTGAACATGTGTCACATAAACAACAAAGAGATCAAATCTTTTGTTATGGATCCACAAACGTACTTGGGATAAGGAGTTAGGGAGAATGAAAAAATACTATTTAGAAGTGTTTCATCCCACTCATAATCATCAACAAAAAGCATACATAGATACCAATATTTCTTGGAGAGCCAAAATTCTTATTGCTCAGTTAAGGACTAATTCTCATCAACTCTGTTGTGAAATAGGGCGTTGGAAAAGACCAAAAGAAGTGTGGGAGGAAAAAGTATGTATTTTTTGTTCTTCTGGAAAAGTGGAAACAGAAAAGCACTTCATTTTAGAATAAGGCCTTCAAAGACAACATGGAAAGTTATTCACATATTCCAGCAGCTAGCTCTTGGGATAATCTATTTAGCGAAGGGTTTGTTGTGAGGGTTCACGGGGAAAGGACCGAATACATCAACCATATGAAAAAGCAATCTGTCACATAGACAATCTTCAATATTGTGGACGTTAAAATAATTTTCTCTCTTTCTTTATATGATCTTTCTTTATTATGATGATTCCCATTTAAAATATGGTGAGAAGGGGCCATGTTTGAAATATGATGGGAAAGTTACATTAAATGCAGGAATTCGGGCCTCTTACCACCACGTATATTGCATTCATTGTCAGACCAGTTATGTCGGGCCTCTTACCACCACGTATATTGCATTCATTGTCAGAGCAGTTATGTCGTAGTGGTTTTGTTGCGCATGTCAGAGTTGGAGCAGGTCGAAGTTTCGGAATGGTCACAAGCTTGCTCTTTCTCTGTGTCTGTCAGTTCTTTCTGATAGCCAACTCCTGGTGAACCAGTGGTGAACCTACTGAGATATTTCACGCTCTGGTGACCTTTACAGTGGCTTCCTCGCCTAACACGGTCTTGGCGTCCCTTCGATCCTTTGGCGAACTTCCTGTGAACTTCGGAGGAAAGCACAGAGAGAACTACTATCACAACGGACTTTTATAAATGCACAGAGATACTCAAATAAGATAATGGCATACTCATTTTATTTCAGAATGGAGAAAATCTTACAGAATGCTCACAGAGATTTTACAGAGATTGATTCTATGCAGAAACAGACTAGTCTTGCTTTTACCGGACTTTTCACAGCTTAATCATAAGCAAGTTACTACCGGAAGCTTCTGGCAAGATATAGGCTCTGTATTAGAATCAGACTTCACACCCAAAACTTGATTCTTCTAATGGTTCGGCCACTTTAGGTTCTTACCAGTGCCGAGCACACTGATACGCAGGCTTCTCGAACCAACTAAGGACTTTGAGTGATTACTCGTGATGCAAGCAGATCGGACTGAAT
>APFE030903710.1:0-25871 GCA_000404065.3 Pinus taeda | reverse complement strand
GAATCTGTATATTTATTGTGCGTTAGATCTCTAACTGTAGCAAGCACAAATGTGTTCAGTCCCTTATGAACCAAAGGATTAATGCCAACTCTGATACATCCAAGATGTAGATAATTTGTTTTCAATCTTTTGGCTTCTGCTTGTAGAGATTGAGGATTAAGCAACGGGATAGTCTGGATACTATCTGAATTTTCTTCGACTTGACTAACTGACTCTTTAATACTAATCCTAGAGGCAGCAATTAGATGAAATGGGGCTAAGTCGCTATAGACTTCAGAAGGTGTAATGTCTGGGAGAGCCCATCTAGCAGAAGGCTGACTTTCTTCATATGTCTTTTCTACAGAATTTAAAGTTTTGTTTGAGTTATTTTCAAACATTTCTTTAAGCGGATTGTCTTCTGGAAGAGAATCTTCTTCAAGCTCTCGGAATAAGACAGACTTTCTGAATGAATCCATTCTTCGAAACAAAGATAGATTTGAGTACCAACCTTTAGAACCAGACGTTACTGGCTCTGATACCAATTTTTAGCAGGGGCTTCTGTCACAAGCTTGCTCTTTCTCTGTGTCTGTCAGTTCTTTCTGATAGCCAACTCCTGGTGAACCAGTGGTGAACCTACTGAGATCTTTCACGCTCTGGCGATGGATGAATATGCATGCTAATGGTTACATGAAGTACGGATAATAATAGCCATAATTGGCTTACTGCATGGCCAATAATAATCCGCATCAAAGTCATTGTTCTTGGTCCTTTGCTTTGTTTTTTCTCCTCTAATGTCGATAAGATCAACGTCATTGTTCTTGGCAGTTTGCTTTGTTTTCCTTTTTTTTTTTTTAACGTGTCGTCCCATTTAGTAGTACGTAAGTGCAAACAGTTCATCTTTTGATCTTTTCTGCGATATGTTTTATAAATTTTGTCAGTCAAATTGAATGAAAAACGGGAAAATTGCATATTTTAAATTTTCCAATGGGCTAAATTTATGCCCATTATGCATGCCATTATTACATAGAAAGATTCCTTACGTCTCTGTAACTACAGGGATCCGATAAAGCCTCTTTCAACTCTTCCCTATATTACCGGCGGTAAACGGGTTATGCATGCCATTATTACATAGAAAGATTCCTTACGTCTCTGTAACTACAGGGATCCGATAAAGCAAAGCCACATGCTCACATCACAATCTAGGATCGGTTTTGACATGGTTGGGACATGGTTGGGACGTGGCAGACTTACAGTACATTAATATTTATGTACGGGTTTGGCTGTGATGGATTATCCGATAAAGACTCTTTCAACTTTTCCATATATTACTGGCGGTAAACGGGTTATGCATGCCATTATTACATAGAAAGATTCCTTACGTCTCTGTAACCACAGGGATCCGATAAAGCAAAGCCACATGGTCACCTCACAATCTAGGATCGATTTTGACATGGTTGGGACGTGGCGGACTTACAGTACATTAATATTCATTTACTGGTTTGGCTGTGATGGATTCTATAGTATTCCTTGCAAGGCCCTTATTACACAATATCTGCAGCTACTTCTCGCTTGTAATTTCATCTGAGGCTTTCTTCATCATCTAATTACCATGTCTAAGAAGGAGGCTGATGCATTTGGTGGCTGTGTTGGCAATCTCAACGTCCAATCAGAGCGACGGTAATCACTACCGCAGAATGGCTTTATGTTTTTGCAATCTGTCTGTTTGAGATTTCTTTGAAATTATGATCTGTTTTAAAAATAGACTTAAAATATAAATGCTTTTGCTATGTTTTGCTACGTTGTGTAATTATATGTTTCCTTTTCTCTGTTGTATAGCTACATATTTTAGGTTTTTAATTGAATTTATAAGGGTAAAATGACGGTTTTACACGATAACTTTTTCTATGAATTAAGGCACGCATGATTCAAATATTATTGAAGTAGGCATGATTTTAAAGGGTTGGTACAGTCAAAAACAAGGAAACTTTAAGAAAGATTTGAATTAATTTTTTACTCATACTCTTTTGGCATAAATAGTCACTGTATACACTTCAGATTCTATAAATAGCCGCTGTATACACTTCAGATCCTATAGTTTAGGTCTAGAATAAGGAAAACTGATACAATCAGAGGAGTCTGTACAACCAATTTTTCAGGAGTGATTTTCGTCTATCTGTATAGCCAGTGGCAAAGGTAAATCAGGAATCAGCCAGTGGCAGAGACAAATTAGGAATCAGCCAGTGGCGAAGACAAATCAGGAACTTGAATTACGGAGAACCGACTAAGAGATAATTGCTCCCAATTGTCAACACTCCCCCTCAAGTTGGTAAGTAGATGTCACTCATGCCAATTTTGTTGAGACATCTGTTAAATGCTTGGTTTAACATTGCTTTGGTCAGTACATCAGCAAGCTGGTCTTGAGATCGAACATGAGGTACTTCAATCAACTTTGCTTCTAGTTTCTCCTTGATAAAATGCCTATCAACCTCAACATGCTTAGTTGGATCATGTTGAACTGGATTATGAGCAATATCACATGTTGCCTTGTTATCACAGTATAACTTCATAGGACCGACTTGCTTCATATGTAAATCCTGCAACAGATTTCTGATCCACAACAATTCACATATTGCCTTAGCCATTCCTCTGTATTCGGCTTCAACACTGGATCTAGCAATTACCTCTTGTTTTTTTACTTCACCAAGTAACTAGATTTCCTCCTACAAAAGTAAAGTAGCCTGATGTAGAACATCTATACTCAATTGACCCAGCCCAATCAGCATCTGTATAACCTTTAACATCCAAGCTATCACCTTTTGTGAATAAAATTCCCTTTCCTGGAGATGACTTAAAATAGCATAAGATCCTGATGACAGCATTCATATGTTCTTCACTTGGGGAGTGCATGAATTGACTGACAACTCAGTGCATAGGATAAATCCGGCCGAGTATGTGCAAGATACATTAATCTTCCAACCAATCTCTGATAGCACTCCTTGTTAGCAGGAACTTGGTTTGGGTGCACACCTAGCTTCAGATTTTCTCCGATAGGGGTACTAGCTGGACTACATCCTGTCATGCCAATTTCCTTCAATAAGTCTAAGAAATATTTCCATTATGACAGAAAAATACCTTTCTTTGATCTTGACACTTCAATTCCAAGGAAATACTTCGATTTCCCATGATCCTTCATTTCAAACTCACGGGCAAGCTACTCTTGCAGTGCTTTCCTTTCTTCAGGATCATCTCCAGTTACCATCATATCATCAATGTACAAAATGAGGGTTGTGATTCATTCTCCATTATGTTATAAGAAGAGAGCGTGATCTGAGTTACTTTTCTTGTAACCAATAGAGCTCATAAAGCTAGTGAACCTTCCAAACCATGCTCTAGGAGACTGCTTCAAACCATATAAATATTTTTTCAATCTATAGGCCTGTTTATTGCCTTTAGTCTGCAACTTGTAGCTAGGGGGAAACTCCATATATACTTCTTCTTGGAGATCTCCATGCAGAAATGCATTCTTTACATCGAATTGATGTAAAGGCCAGTGAAAATTCACCACAAGCGATAGTAAAATATGGACTGTATTAATTTTGGCCACTGGTGTGAATGTCTCGATATAATCAATTCCATATGTTTGAGTATATCCCTTGGTGACAAGTCTTTCTTTGAACCGTTCTATGGTTCCATCAACTTTGTATTTAATGGAGAATACCCACCTACATCCAATAGGTATCTTCCCTTCAGGCAAGTCAACAACATCCCACGTTGAATTCTTTTGAAGAGACTTCATTTATTCATTCATCACCTCCCTCCATCTGGGATCTTTCAAAGCTTCCTGCACACTATTAGGAATAGCTACAACAGATCATTGATTCACAAATTCCCTACTCTCATTTGACAGTCTATGGTAGGATACATAATTGCTTATGGGATACTTAGATTTGGAGTTGACAACAGGTACATAGTTAACTTTGCGTTTCCCTCTTGTGACTTGATCTGGTAAATTTTTTAATTGAGGTTTAGATTCAGAGTTTACCTGAGACTTGGGCATGGAATTGGCTGGAGAAGACAATTGGTTTGGAGGTACATCGTGAGAGGAGGAAGACATAGACGTCACTTCCACTTCGATTTGATCTGGAACTTCATTCTCCATAACATGTTGCCCATCTGGGCAATCACCTCCGTGAGTTACAATGTCACCATAACTTGTTTCCAAATGGTCACGCTCACCCCTAGTGTCCAAATTATCTCCACTTATAAGATCAAAGTCCAAAGAACGATGCAAAGTCTTCATTTCATCTCTATTATCCCCATGAAGTGGAGACGCAGAGGCAAAATAATACATATCATCTTCATGAAAGACCACATCACGAGTAACATAAATTTTACGAGAAGGGGGGTGATAACATCATTAACCTTTTTGATGCAAGGCATATCCAACAAAGGCACGGCGAAGTGCAAAGGCTTCCAGCTTATTTATCAAGGGTTTGTGAAGGTCCACAAAGGCTACACACCTAAAAACTTTAGGGGACAGATTCAGTATGGTAGGGGCACTCACAATATTATGGAGAACATCAAAGGGGGTCCGAAATTGTATTGAACTAGAGGGTACACGGTTAATGAGATAAGTTGTGGCTGTAATGGCTTCTCCCCAATAACTAATAGGCATAGGAGCCCCAAACAAGGAAGCACGAACAACTTCAAGAAGGTGACGATTTTTCCATTCTGCTATCCTGTTTTGTTGAGGGGAGTAAGGGAAATTCGTCTGATGAACAATGCCATGTAAATTCAGGTATTGTTTCAAGTCTTGATTAACAAACTCTCCACCATTATCAGTATGAAGAACCTGAATATTTGATTTATATTGGGTGGCTATTATTTTGTGAAATTGTTGAAATAGGGAACTAACTTCATTCTTTGATTTCATTAGACAAACCCAAGGCATGCGAGTATGATCATCAATAAAAGAAACAAACCAATGTGCTCCACTCAAAGAAGAAGTTTTTGCAGGTCCCCAGACATCAGAGTTAATAACCATAAAAGGTGCAGGACTTTTATGCATACTACTGGGAAATGGTACACGGTGACTTTTTGCGAGTTCACAAATGTCACACTTAAAATCCGAAACACTTAATTGAGAAAAGAGCTTTGGAAACAAATTCTGTAAATATCCAGAAGATACATGGCCAAAACACTTGTTCCATAACCATACTTATGAATGTTGATGTGTGTCAGACTTATTAGCTGAGAAAACTTGAGCAAACTGATTGGAGCTTGCTGGTAGTAGATCAAGATAGTAGAGCTTTCCTCTCCTAGTATCATAACCAATTGTCCTTCGAGTCTGAATGTCCTTAAAAACACAAAGGTTAGGCCAAAATATCACAATACAGTTCCAAGTTAGGGTTATTTAAGAAACAGACAATAAGTTATGATTAAGAGAAGGAAAAACTAGAACAAACTCCAAATTCAAATTTTGGGTAAGAGAAACTGAAACTTCTCCAACCACGGGAGAGGGAGTACAATTGGCTGTGGACACTATATGGTGGTCTGAGGATTTCATGGACTGAATATGTTTACTGTCAAAGGTCATGTGATCTGTGGCACCTGAATTAATTATCCATTCACTAGGACTAACAGGGACAGAGGTATGAAGAGACTTACCAACATTCCCTGCAGTAGCAATGAAAGAAGAGGCTTCCTCAGTAGTACTGGTGTTGGTGGAGGGCTCAACCACAACAACAGAAGCATGATGATTTGACTTTGAATTTCACTTGCGAGGTGCCTTGGCAGGATCCCACCATTTTGGATATCCAATTAATGCATAGCAACATGACTTTGTATGCTTGGTTTCTCCACAGTGAGTACATACATGTTTTGATTTTGCAGCTCCTATTTCATAGCTACAATTTTGTGATCTAGATGACCGATTTTGGTTAGTTGTGTGATTTAGTAGACTAGAAGTGCGATTTGTTTTTTTCGATAGGTAAGGCTTGCCCCGACGAGCCACCATAGCAGCAGATTCAGAGTGTTTAGGTTTACCTTGAAGTGCAGCTCGGTGAATGGCATCACGGCGAACTTATGCATAAGTTGCTTCAAGATCAAGTGCAAGATCCTTTCTGAGAATCTCACCTCAAATTTGTTCAAAATCTGCATCTAGTCCATTCAAGAAGATATGCACCCGCAGTCTCTCAACTGATTTTTTATAGGTGACAACATCTTCGGGATCCTTCATGACAATCATATCACGATGATCTAGTTCTTGGAAGATTTCTACTAGATCACCATAATAGGTGGAAAGAGAATGACCAACCTGTTTGGTGGAGAATGCCTGTTGATTCAGTGCAAAGAGTTGTGATTCATCTGATCCATCATAAGGAAAGAATTGTTGTTTGTTTTTCTTTATATATATATATATATATATGGTATGGAAAGTTAGATCCATGAAAACGATTTGGAATCAGGTACAAAATCATTTTCTTTGAACTTTTTTATGAGTTGTAAAAGTATTATGTTATTTATAATATTTAAGTATATAGAAAATTTCTATTATATAGCAATGGAGTATGCGAGTGTTAATTAAGGATATTTATGACAATTGAGCAATTACAAATCTCTATGTAACCTTAAAATTCCCCATAACTCGCTCCTTGGAGAGGCAAGCCTTGGAAAAGACCAACTCTAACACCCTCCTCCCTTAAAAGAAGCATAGGAAGTAATCATAAAGAAAAGTTCGGTCTCAACAACAAGGTACCCAAGTACAAACTCTTATGAGTGGAGAAACTAAGAAAAACCCATAGGAAAAACTCCCCTCCCCCCCTCACCTCCCGAAAAAAAAAAGAGAAAGATGTCAATGCTCATATAAGCATCGATTTAAAATTGTAAATCCCATAACGATCCATTGAACGTCAAGAATAGAGATCCACTCCAATAAAGGGGAACGAATAGTTGAAGTACCATATTTTGGATATGAGAGCCATGATACCTCAATGAGGTCAATTGTTCTCTAATGTAAATGTGTTGTAGAGTCACAAGGGAGGAAAACATTGTCAACTTCCTTAAGAAAATAGGCAAGGACAATGGCTTCAAACATAAGCAGCACCATCAATCGAAAAATAAATAATGAGGCATGTAAATAAGGAAAAATCGGCTCAAACACATTACAATAACACTCATGAACTTATGTGAACAACATCATTATCACACAATTCAACCACAAAAAATAGAACAATCAATAACAACAAAAGAATGATAACAGTATCTCTCATAATTGAACTCCCTTGCCTCTCCCCCTGAAACACAACTACAGGAGGAGCATAAATCAATAGTCTCTGCCATCAAGAAATGCCCCCTTGAAGCATAGCTGAGGGAGTAGCGACAATCAATATCTAACGGGAGGAACCTTCTATGATTGCACAACTAGTGAGACACAACGATTCGAAATCTACAAACATCTTTTCAAATGATGCCATGATAATTGATTGATCCAATGACAATCAATCACGATGGTCAAAGATAGTCCATGGTTCATCCTTTCATGTCTCGTTTTCAATGATTTGAATGTAGGGCTACTATGTGACCAAGAACATTGATACCTCAGTAACTTCATTTGTACCTTAAGAGGATTTGATATGGCTCAGGTTTTTGTTCTACAAACTCAAAGATGAGCACAACACCACTATCATCTAGAATGACATTAACGACCATGTCATTGATCATTTATCACAATCAACAGAAGTATTTTCTTCCAGCACCTCAGTCGAGATTCCATCGACAACAAATGACACTTATTGAGTCTCAACAAAGATAAATGTAGGTAATGGCACCACAACAAGATCCTATCTAGATATGTTCTTTATGTCACCAGTACAGAGTTAATAAAAACAACAATTCCCTATCCATTCTTCCCAAAGTCCTCCTTTGGTATATCTTATTTTCCTCAATAATTGAGAACCAATGTGAGTGTTGTATGTTTCAATACTAGGTGAAGCAAAAGAAACATTATCAACGTCATCAGGTGAGCTTGATAGCTCAAAACTAACATTCTCCTTCTAAGCATTATGAAGGAGACGACTTTTGATTAAGATGTTGCATGGACTCTCACAAGTTCTAAATGACCTCATCTTTCGTAATTAAATGTTCGGATAAGGCATCATAATCTTGTTTTCGCATGTTCTTAATGACCTCATCTTTCATAATTAACTGTTTAGATAAGGCATCATAATCTTGTTTCTTGTTTGAAAGTTCAATATTGATCCAACAAACTTGTTTATTATTTTTCTCTAGTTCATAAAGTTGTTTCTTCAAAATTTCATTCTCTAAATGAGACACGGACTCAGCTTCCTCCTCCAAACGATCAAGGAAGACAATCTTCTCTCCAAACGCATTTGCAAGGATCTCAAAATATGTGCCCATGGTTGACTCCGGATGGTTAACCGTCATAATTTTCTCATCCATTTTATTTTGGAACTAATTCTTAATGGTTGAATTATCTGCTTGCAAGTGAGTTGTAATAGCTACAATTGTAGACCTATTACAAAGTTTATATGACACCTTCTTCTCATGAATCTCTTATAATCTTTTATCCACCTTGATAAAACCAACTTCGAAAATGTGTTCCCACCTTCTTCTCATGAAGCTCTTATAATCTTTTACACACATTGATAAAACCAAGTTGGAAAATGTGTTCCCACTGATCACAAAAGCAAAACTACTGCACAACAAGAATGGTGATAACAACAAAAACTTTACACTTCCAATCACCCTGCAATTAAGACCAATTCACCTAGATTTGCATAAATATCCAAAAACAGCCATTTCATAACCGCCAACCATAAGAGCACCAAATACATTGCAATGTCAATCAAATGGAAATATGATAATTCTCCAATGGCAGTGATTTTCATAGGATATATGAAAATTCTAACATTTTCGTTTAGTCCCGCATTCGAATCTAATCACACTCTCCGTATAGTATTGACTTAATCTCGCAGCAGTTTCCACGTTTTTATCTCTATGTTAGGTTGTTGCAGAATCAGGTCTCTCTTCATTGCCTCCCATTTAGTAGAATCTAACAATGTTGCCCCCTAACTTCTCGCAACAACCTGCTTCCACGAATGTGATAAAAGGAAAAATTTCCCACTCACAGTGTTCTTGAAGAGATCTAATGATGAAAGAGCTGGTAGCACTGTAATTTCTTGTGGAATCATTCCGCTGAGATAGTTGTACGTACATGCTTATCAAGTAGACACTCAAAATACCAAGGTTTGTTTTGAATGATCAGTTAAATCGATCTGTTTGAAGGGTTACTCGATAGCAGTGGGGGAAGGAATCCGACACTTCTGTAGCAAGATCGAGTGTCGAATTTGGAAATATTGTAGAAGAATCACTGCAATAAAGGGAGGAGAAATGAAGAACCTTACTGACATACAATAACACTTGAACAAGCTTCCTTGCAACCCAATTTGTTAACCCTGTGTGAATCTCCAAAAGTAAATATTCTGAAGAAAGTCGATTTTTAAATAAATGGAAGGAAATATAGAGGAAATAACAGGAAATAAATAATCAGAATATAGTACAAGGAATTTCATATAGAGGTCTGGGGCAAATGGCTGTTGAAATTATAATTTCACCTACGTGCATTTAATTCTGGAAAACCACCATGGATTTCCACGCACCACCTTTTGCAAAAAGTTGTTTTTCCCCGGGAGGCTCTGATCACACCGACCAGGTGACGCGTGTCCATAGTACGGTTCCAAAACTACCATTTCCACGGCTGGTAAAGTTCGGCAGATAGGGACCTCCGGGGGATTGCATACAACCGTTCGATTAAATCAATGGTCGTGTACAGGTCTACACCAGGAGCAATTTAATCCTTGACATGACGTGAAAGTTTTTTTGTTTTTGACCGCCAGGTTTAACAGTAAAATAATTAATGAATTTACTCCGGTCAGTAAAGATTGGTAAAACTTTAATTTTACTATTTGTTTAATTCACAGGAAGTATGGGTATTAGGAAATGTTTTTAATTTTAATGTTTTTTATTTACGGATGTAGTTCTAGTTTTTACGGCACAAGTAAAAACATATGTTATGTTATGTTTTTATTATTGTATATGAAGTGAAATGTAAGTGAGGTAGCGCGTGAGAGGACATACACACAACAGTGTGAGGTAAGTTTTTTTTTCTTGTTCAATGTAATGTAATGAAAGTGGAGGCGCAACAACGCGATAAGAAAAAGGGGAAGAATGCACAGGGTGCGAATCACTGTATGAATTTTTTTTTTGGTTGAAATGTATATAACAGCAGGGCATATGTAAAGAAATTTTACACAGCAGTAAATGTAAAATTTTACACACACAGCAGTGTAATTTTGTGCAAGAAGAGACGAAGTATTTTTGTGGAAGTTCTTGATGAATCCCTCTGAGAGAGAGGAATAAATATGTAACATGTAGTTGATTAATGAATAGAAAGTTTTTATGTGTGTTGCTGAAACTCTGTTCTCTGGAGAATTTTTTTTTTGTTGCCCTGTGTTAAGATCCTGTGCAAAACAGAGTATCATTCTCTGTTCAGTAATTGTTTGAAATTACTAGAAATTTCCATCTTGGTATTAGAGCTTGTCCAGGCTCTTTGAAGGTGTCAAAGAAGCTGAAGGAAGGATTTTTGCTGCAGCAACTTCTCCAGCAGAGTGGAAATTCAGTCAAAAATCCAAGGTATTTCTCAAGCTAGTTTTTGTGTTACTGTTGAAGACAGTCAGTTATTTTTAAATACGTAGTCAAGGATTTAGAAGCATAGTTTAGAGTGCAAGAATCACTGGCACCAGCACTAGCATGGGTATCTGTAATACCCAGCTCCCACAATTTAATGGGAAAAATTATGACTATTGGGCAATAACCATGAGAGCCCTCTTTGCCTCACAAGATTTATGAGAATTTGCTGAGGATGGATTTGAAGAACCAGCAGATGAAAATGAGTTTAACAATTTAACTCGGATAGAGAAAGATCTATTGAAGAGCTATAAGAAGAAGGATTCTAAATCCCTCCTCTTCGTATATCAAGCAGTGCATGAGAGTGTGTTTCCAAGGATAGCAGCAGCCAAGACATCCAAAGAAGCATGGCAAACTCTCAAGATAGTCTATCAAGGCATGGAGAAAGTGAAGACAACAAAACTACAGTTGCTGAGGAGAGATTTTGAGAATCTATGCATGAAGGAGTGAGATAATATTGACTCATTCTTCACACAAGTGATTGGTCTGGTCACACAGATAAGGTCTCATTGAGAGCTTTTTGAAGAAAGGAGGATTGTGGAGAAACTATTGAGGGTCCTTCCCTCAAAGTTCAATGTGATTGTCACCACGATAGAAGAGACAAAGGATCTCACAAATTTCTCAACTGATGAACTGCATGCATCACTGATAACACATGAGAAAATATTGAGTAGAAATGAAAACTCATCTCTAGAACATGCCTTCAAGACCCAGATGTCCTTTGCAAGAGGAAGAGGTCAAGGCAGATGAAACAAGAGAGGAAGAGGAAAAAGGAAAAATAGAGGTGGAAGAAATAGTCCAGCAAACACTCAAGGAAGAGGCAGCAATCCAAATCAGAACCAAGGCCAAGGCAGCAGCCAACAAAGTGGACAACATCATGCTCAAGGACAAAGGTATGAAAAATCCAATGTCCAATGTTATTATTGTAAAAAATATGAGCATTATGCAAATGAATGTAGGAAGAACCAACATGATATGAATAATAGATCTAGTGCAAATTTCATTAGAGAAAATAAAAGCCAAAATAATTTGTTGTTAGCTTGTAATATGGCTGAAACAAAGAGTGATGATATATGGTTTCTAGACTCCAGTTGTAGTAACCATATGACAGGAAACATAGCCGTGTTTTCTAAGTTAGATCAGAGTGAGAAGTCACAAGTCACACTTGGGACTGATAGTAAAGTTTTTGTTATGGGAAAAGGTGAAGTAAAAATCTTTACAAAGAAAGGTGAAAAGAAAACCATAGCATATGTCTATTATGTTCCTGGAATGAAGTGTAACCTCTTAAGTATTGGACAGCTTGTTCAAAAGGGGTAGAATGTTTTCTTTGAGAATGATGTATGCACCATCATGGATAGAAAACCCAGCAAACGATGTATTGTTGAAGTGAAAATGATAAGGAACATGATGTTCCCTCTCAAGATAAAAGTAGATTTAAAAGATGGAGTAGAAATTGCAGCAGTTACACAAGAGGCTTTCTAAAGCAAACCAAAGGATGAAAATTGGTTGTGGCACTTGAGATTTGGACATCTCAACTTTGGAGGTCTTAACTTGTTGAGTAGAAAATGAATGGTAAGAGGACTACCATTGATAGAGAAACCAGACAACCTTTGTGAAGGTTGTATCTTGGGGAAACAACATAAAGAAAGTTTTCTATCAGGAAAAAGCATAAGGGCAAAAACACCCTTAGAAATTGTCCACTCAAATTTATGTGGACCGATGCAAACTCCATCACTTGCTAGCAACCTCTATATACTAACATTCATTGATGATTTTACTAGAAAAACTTGGGTATATTTTTTGAAGAACAAAAGTGAAGTGTTTGAAAAATTTTGAAATTTCAAAGCACTTGTAAAAAACCAAAGTGGGCTACATATCAAAGTTCTATGAACTGATAGAGGAGGAGAGTATATGTCCAAAGAATTTCTACGTTTCTGTAGAGAAATTGGAATTCACAAACAATTTAAAACAAGGTACACTCCGCAGTAAAATGGAGTTGCTGAAAGGAAGAACAAGACAATCATGGATATGGCGAGGAGTATGTTAAAGGCAAAGCATTTGCCAAATGATTATTGGGCTGAAACTGTACACTGTGCAACATACATTTTGAATAGGTATCCTAAAAAAGTAGTCATGAACAGAGTGCTGGAAGAAGCATGGAGTGGGACAAAGCAACGAGTCACCCACATGAAAGTTTTTGGATGTGTGGCTTATGCACACATTCCAGATCAGTTAAGGAAGAAGTTGGACAGCAAAGGGGAGAAATATATTTTCATTGGATACAGTGAGGAATCCAAAGCTTATAGGTTGTATAACCCATCCACCAAGAAGTTTTTTGTGAGCAGAGATGTTCAGTTCATTGAGGAGGAAGCTTGGGATGGAAGCATAGAGAAAACAGTGAATGTTAAAAACTTTTTGTCTCATGATGAAGATGATAAAGAAATGACTGAAATACATCCCCAAATAGTAGTGCCAACACAAGGGCAGCAGGAGACACCCTTGAGGAGAAATGAAAGTGTTTCTCCAAGCACATCATAAGGAGGAAATTCAAGTGCTTCTTCAAGCACTTGTACACCAAATGAAAGAGGTAAGAAATTCAGAAATTTAAGTGATATTTATGAACAAGATGAAACAAATGAATGTTCAAATTCTTTGTTTTCCTTATATTGTTATGTTGATGACCCTGTTTATTTCGAAGATGTAATTAAGGATAAGAAATGGATAGAAGCTATGGATGAGGAGATCAATGCCATAGAAAGAAACAAGACATGAGATTTAGTTGAACTACCAAAAGGAAAAGAAGTCATTGGAGTTAAATGGGTTTATAAGACCAAGAGTAATGCTGAAGGCAAAATAGAAAGACACAAAGCAAGACTTGTTGTCAAAGGATATAAGCAGTAGTATGGGAGAGATTATGAGGAAACTCCCGCCCCGGTTGCAAAAATGGAAACCGTGAGAGCAGTGTTGTCCATAACAGCACAAAACAAGTGGAAAGTTTACCAAATGGACGTGAAGTCAACATTCCTAAATGGAGTGTTAATGGAAGAGGTATACATTGAACAACCTCCAGGCTATGAAAAGAAAGGCTAAGAGCACAAAGTGTGCAGATTGAAGAAAGCTCTTTATGGGCTGAAGCAAGCACCAAGAGCATGGTACAGTAGGATAGATTCCTATCTACTGGAAAATTTTTTTGAAAAGTGTGAGGGAGAACCCACCCTCTATATCAAAGAAAATGATGGTAAAATACTAATTGTTGTATTATATGTTGATGATGTTATTTTCACAGATAATGATGATTATCTTATTGAAAATTTCAAAACAATCATGAAAGAAGAATTTGAAATGACTGACATGGATTTGCTGAGATACTTCTTACGAATAGAAGTAGAACAAAATGGAAATGGGATTTTTATCTCACAAGAGAAATATGCAAATGAAGTATTGGAAAGATTTAATATGCAAGACAGTAAGGCATTAATCACTCCCACAATGATGGGATTAAAACTCAGCAAAGAGGACAGTAGCAAGGATTTTGATCTGAGTTTGTTTGTACAAGAGTATAGTTGGCAGCCTTATGTATTTGACTGCAACTAGGCCAGATACAATGCATGTTGTTAGTTTAATTTTCAGATTCATGGAGAGGCCAAAAGAAACACATTGGTAGGCAGCAAAAAGAATTCTGAGGTATGTTAAAGGTACTAAAAGGTTTGGCATTTTATATACTACTTCAGAATGTTCAGATTTAATTGGATACACTGATAGTGATTGGGCTGGAAGTGTAGATGATCGGAAAAGCACATCCGGTTATGTTTTTCACATGGATTCAGGAGCCATTTCATGGGCTTCTAAGAAACAGCCTATTGTAGCATTGTCTACAGCAGAGGCAGAGTATGTGGCAGCTACAGCAGCAGCATGTCAAGTAGTTTGGATGAGAAGAATGTTGAGGAGCTTATGCCAAAAGCAAGCAAAATGAACTGTGATTTTTTGTGACAATAGCTTAGCTATTGCATTATCCAAGAATTATGTGTTTCATAAGAGAATGAAACACATTGACACAAAGTTTCACTACATCAGGGAATTGGTGAACAATAGAGAAATTGTCTTAAAACATTGCAGGACTCAAGAGCAGGTTGCAGACATTTTGACCAATACACTGGGACATAAAAGTTTTGAATTTTTGAGGAAATGTCTGGGTATGACTGATAACCCAGCCGTTGAAATTAAAGGGGAGTGTTGAAATTATAATTTCACCTGCGTGCATTTAATTCCGGAAAACCACCATGGATTTCCCTACACCACCTTTTGCCAAAAGTTGTTTTTCCCCGAGAGGCTTTAATCACACCGACCAGCTGACGCATGTCCACAATATGGTTCCAAAACCACCATTTCCTCAGCCGGTAAAGTTCGGCAGATAGGGACCTCTGGGGGATTTCATACAACCATTCGATTAAATCAATGGTCGCGTACAGGCCTACACCAAGAGCAATTTAATACTTGACGTGACGTGAAAGTTTTTTTGTTTTTTACCGCGAGGTTTAAAAAATAATTAATGAATTTACTTTAGTCAGTAAAGGTTGGTAAAAATTTAATTTTACTATTTGTTTAATTCACGGGAAGTATGGGCATAGGCAAATGTTTTTAATTTTAATGTTTTTTATTGACGCATGTAGTTCTAGTTTTTAGGGCACAAATAAAAACATATGCTATGTTATGTTTTTATTATTGTATATGAAGTGAAATGTAAATGAGGCAGTGCGTGAGAGGACATACACACAACATTATGAGGTAAGTCTTTTTTGTTGTTCAATGTAATGTAATGAAAGTGGAGGCAACATACACACAACAGTGTGAGGTAAGTTTTTTTTGTTGTTCAATGTAATGTAATGAAAGTAGAAGTGCAACAGCTTGATAAGAAAAAGGGGAAGAACCCACAGAGTGGGAATCACTGTATGAATTTTTTTTTGGTTGAAATGTATATAACAACAGGGCATATGTAAAGAAATTTTACAAAGCAGTGAATGTAAAATTTTACACACACAACAGTGTAATTTTGTGCAAGAAGAAACAGTTTTTTTATGGAAGTTCTTGGTGAATCTCTCTGAGAGAGAGGAAGAAATATGTAACAAATAGTTTATCAATGAATAGAAAATTTTTATGTGTGGCTGAAACTCTATTCTCTGAGAATTTTTTTTTGCTTCCGTGTGTTTCTCTGAGATTTTTTTTTTTTTACTTCCGTGTGTTAAGATCCTGTGCAAAACAAAGTATCATTCTCTGTTCCGTGATTGTTTGAAATTACCAGAAATTTCCTTCAATGGCTAAAGATTAGAGTGCTGAAGAATCCCGCAACCGTCCCTGTAGTATTGGTCGAATGAAGTGAGAGGGAATATCGATCCCGGGTTTGCCCATGCTACATTAGGATCGTGTTCCTTGCAAGACCTTCACAATAACAGCGTGTTGGACATCCACACACGCAAATTGTTCGATGATAAGTATTACGTAGACCTAATGAACTGCAAGAGTTTTTTCACCTCTGATCAGGATCTCTACAATGACTCTCACACCAAACAAATTTTGAAAGACTTCGTTCTTCATCAAAATCTTTTCTTCCAGAAATTTGCAGTGGCCATGGTAAAAATGAGCCGGAACATGTTGACCGGATCTAAAGGGGATATTAGCCATCACTATTCCGCTAGCAAAAACCGTTTCACCATACAGTTGATCCTTCCATTTGACAGGTCAGTACATTTCTTTTTAGAGTCTAACTCTTGTCAAACTTTCCCACACGTGAATGATGGCGGTCAAAAACCTGCAACCTCTGTCATAGAGGGAAAGAAAAGAGCATATAGCACAGCCTTGCAGGCGGTTATCAGAAACAAGCAAGGAGGTTCCTGAATATTCGCTATGACAAGGGTAGGTATCTTAACACAGAGATTCCAACAAAACAATTTGATCTAATCTTGATTTTGGAGATATGTCTCAGACAGACAAAACCAACAGATATGTGGGTAGATATGGAAGGTTACATAGGATCCAATAGAACGAGATGAAATTATTTAATTAGATCTATAGATTTATAAAAAGAAAAGTGTGAAAACCCATTCTGATGTTTAAAAAAATTACGAAACCTTCCAAAAACATCCAGGAGAGTCAGAAAGGCCAGCGATTCACTTGAACTTGTGTTTAGGACGTTAATTATGAAATATTAAATAATATATCTAAAATATTGAAAATACAACTAAAATTTATTGTTGAACTCTTTTTAATATGATATTTATTATTTTTTAAAAACATAGACGAACTTATAGATGAAATAGACAATTTCAAAAAACAGTTTTTGTTGTTTAGAATGCAATTTTGAATGCATAAATGGATTCAACACCTTGAAAAAACTATTTTAGTACTCAAGTTTCTAAAAATCTCTGCCTGAGTTTGATTAAAATTAACTAGAAAACATGTTGTAAAAAAGGTCATTTCTTTTATAAGTTAAATGAGGCCTTTTTGAAATCTCTATTTTAACAAGAATCCTAAATTTCCATTTTTTTAATGGAATTTTCAATACCTAGTTTTATTTCTACCCCTAAACGAATAATTACTAATATAATCATACATTTATAATTATGTTTTCTATACATCAAGGATGTTGATGTACCTTATCATTATAAACTATTATTTAAAAGGCATACCTTATCAATATATCTTCAATATTATACCCCACCTTACCTTATAAGGAATCATGTACTATGTTGTAACCTACTTTGTATTTTTACATTTTATTTTTGTTGAAAATGAAAATGAAACATATATATATAATATTATATATATATATATATTATATATAGGTGTTAATCTAAATGCGGTTGAATATCATTAATTAGTTGTTACTTTCATCTAAACATTAATTAGAAACTAATTAAAGCTTTTATAAAAGACGATTTGACCCTTTTGTTCTTTTATTGTATTTATCATCCTTTTGTGGACCATTGAGATGTTCCCTACCTAGATCAACGGTTAGGGGAACATTTCAGACCCCCCGCAGTTTTGACGTTTAACCATTGGGGCGGCGAGGGGGGAGCGGGAGGGGTGTCCGAAAAGTTGAATTCCAAAAACTGTCAGTGTCGACGTATCACCCCCAGATGCATTTCGGACCTCCCCTCTCCAAAACCATTTCTACCCATCCATCCTCCCTCCTCCCTAGAAAACCACCAATCGATCAACTTTGCTCTCGTCGAATAATTAATTGCCACTCTGCCTTTGCTATCTGTCTGATTCCTATTTGTTCCATCAATTAGCCATTATATCATCCATTATTCCACTATGACTGTTCTATTCCTGCAGTAAATACCTCGCTCTTGTCAATAGTTACCCCTCAAATGGTTTAATCCTTATCGAATAAATAAAACACATATGCTTTACCTCCATTTATTTTGCTTACTCTATCTACTAGTTGCATGCACAGGTTTGGTACAACTAACAATAGAAAATGATCATTCGTTACAGCACCGACCATCCAACCACCTAGTAAAACAACAACCCTTCATCCAATTACATCTACACCATGTCTTCTTCTAAAGGAAAGTCCAAACTAGTTGAAGAAAACCCCAAGTTGCCCCCTTGATGTAAACTTAGACGAATTACCCTTAGTTGACTACCAGTACAAAATTTCTGAAGCCTAGTGTGAGTTCGACCTCTATGAACTTCACAATTGGGAAAAAAAGAAATTGTCTTATGCTAGTGATAAATTGAGCATGTGGGATGACTCCTTCTCTCACTTTGTTTTCCCTCACACTCATTCCTTTCTAGAATTTGTAGCCTAGTGTCATTTTTGGTACATTCCAAGTCAAAGAGAAATTATTTCCCAGAACAATGATATTCTATTTTCAATATCCCCTTAATCCATATGCCAAATGCTTCCGCTTAAACCTTCAACCGCTCTGCATCCTTTTTTCATAGATTCCCTCATGGAAATTTACAAGAAACTCACTTTCCCTCAAAGAGCTAATATTTTTGAGATATTTTTATCTGAAAATGCAGAATTACCAAGAAAAAATACTCCATACTTTTCCTCAATGTTTCCAGAGATGACTAGACATGTTATCTCAATGGTTTCTTATTTATTAGGTTATGCAATTGATCAGGGGTTTGATGAAATTATTTTAGGATTTCTATCAGTGTTTTCAATAGGTGGAAAACCATCAATTATCTTCAATTACAAAAAATTTCTATCAGAAGATATTGATGATCAATTCTTGACTTTTTCTACTGAAGGAGCCTTTAAATACCAATTAGTTCTTGTATACTTGTACCTATTTCATCAAGTACATAAATTTCAGTTTCTATTACAGAAGTTAGATGAGCAACGTAACACTCAATCTATAATTCATTGGACTTCCTTGGTAATGAAGAACACCAATGAATTTTCCTTCAGAGATTATGTAGATCAGTTTCTATATATAGGTTCTTGCTTGCTAGGTAGTGATGTTCTTCCTTTGATTTCACCTGAAATCAAAAGAATTCTTCACCTCAATGAGCAGACAAAGACTAGAGATTGGTATCTATACCAAAATTACACAAATATCAAAGTATATGGATGTGAACTTCCTCTATATAAATTGCATAGTTTGTGCCAAGTAGGACTTTTGTATTAGAATATATCAGGCATATGATGAACATGGATGAGTTACATTTTGTTTCAGCTAAAAAGAAGTCTCAATTCAAGTTAAAAGTATAGATTGGGCCATTCATTTGTAATACCAGATTAGTAGCAAAGGATATAGATCTTCTTTTGAAACAAATGAAATTTAAATTAAGTTTTACCTAGTCTTATGATCCCTTAGGGATTATTTCTAAGTTAAGAGTAGAACAAAAAACTACTCCTTATGCACACACTCCGAGACCAGAAATTGAACGATACCTGAATCAAGAAGAGTGGCAAGAGAATACATTGTAGGAAGCAGAAGAGAAAGTTTTCATTTCAACAACTTCACAAACTCCAGATCCATAAGAGAAGAAGGTTAAGAGAACAAAGGTAAGTGTTTCCCCTTTAGTTTCATAGATTCAAGAGATAGAGTTCATAATGTACAAGAAGAAGAAGAAACGAAATTCTCTTGAAGAACAATTTCAGGAACAAAGTTTAGAGGAACAAACTATATTGGTTCTAACAAGTCCCCATGTTGAAAATTTTCAAAGGATTGGGGATATTTTCTCAAGTTCTCCAGTACCCTCAGTTTCTCAAGATCCAGTAGAAACAAAAAAAACACAAGAGCTAACTCAGAGTGTAATAAAACCAAGAATCTTTGCTAGATACAGGGAGATAAAAAGGAAAAATGAAGCACTAAACGCCACTACCTATTTTGAATTCTGGAAGCAGACTTTAGCCTCTCAGCACATAATTATTTCTACATTGGATACTAAGAAATGAATGTTTCAAATGGCCCTCCTGGAGCCTAAAGCACCCTTCCCTAAGACTACAAAATATTATAAGAAATTTGTTTTTTCTTTTGATAGTAAAAAAATTCATCCTATTGAACAGATTGACTTACACAAGAGAGATGGAGAAATGATTTACTCCACTTTGACTAGCTCAACAATGGTAGCATCCAAGTTGCAAGTTTCATTAAATAATATTCAGTCGCAGTTAAAATTAAAAGAAATATCATCTCTGGATAAGGGTACCAAGATAAAATCTTTAGAAGATCTGGTGATTAAATTGGGATATGATCCCAGTAATATGAAGGCTCCTAAGGACATGATCATAAACAAAATTGTTGATATCATAGCATTAAAGAAGCAAATAAAACTCCCTACCATAGAAGATCCACAAACCAAAGAAGTTGGTGAAATGGAGAAAGAGAAAGAAAGTATGTTCAAAATTATAGTTGAATAGAATTTGCAGATACAGAGGATGGAGATTGAGTTAGAGAACTTATTAAAGAAAAATTAACAGCAAGCTAATGTATCAATATTTATTCTCATAGCAACAACTTCCCTTGCAGGTACTTTGACAACATCAAATTCTATTGTAGCAACCATTACAACATAAACATAGTCTACTAATTATACAATGGATTTAGCTAAAGCTATTGGAGATTTATCCTTAAAGGGGAAAGAAATTGAAAAGCTAAAATCTAAACTTAGCAATCTCCAGGAGTAGAAAATCAAAAATCATAATGGTTACGTAGCAGAGGTTCAGGAAAACCATAGGTTGACTTAGAGAATAGAGACCCTTGAAAATGAGTATGTTATTTCTCAAACTATTACACAAGCCAAAGAGAATATCTTGTTGGATATCAATGAATCCATAACTAATGTATGGCCTTTGATTGAAATCATTTTTTAGCAAGAATAATTATTGGAGAAGTCAAAGGAGGTAATAACATATGTAAAGAAAGACTTGGGTCATAAACTAGGAGATGTAACAACATTGATTAGAGTTTTGAATTCAGAAACAAGAGAAGAGATTGAAGACTATGATATTGAGGACAAAACTGAAACCATTCTGGAAGTTAGAAGAATACTTACCAAGAGAAACCTAATGCTTCAATTAGAAAATAAGTGTCATAATCTAGAAGCTAACATCCAAAAGTTTCATAAGAAGATTAAAGTGCTACATTAGAAAGGACTTCGAGGTTTGAGAGGAATGGGAGACAAATTGGTTCATCTTGAAGAATATAAATGTAGATTCCATTCTATACTTGTAGATAAATTGAAATTTGCTAAGATCAAGGGAACCACTAAAAGGAAGGCTTTTAATGAAGGTTTAAGTTTTGATTTTTTAATCCAACATGAAATCAAACATTTGTTCATAGTGAAACCCATCTTTCAGAAATACACTGAAGTGGATGATACTTACAAAAAATTAATAAAATATTCCATTCCTAAAGAAGAAAGATGGGAAAATTATGTCAGCTCATTGACTGAACAAACAATAGGTTTCCAACAGTAGGCAACATATTTTTAGCAACATGATGCAGTTTTATAAGAGAAAAATGGCAGATGATTAAGAAAGGCAACATAATAGCAGCTTTTACAGCCTCAATCATCAACATAAGTCTAGAATTCTATGCAAGATGTCCAATAAGTTCAAGTTTCCTATTTTCTAGTTCTATTTTTGTAATTAGTTTCAAAAATATTTTGTTAATAAATCTTCATTTTTAAATCAAGATATTTTGAAGACAATTCTATAAATACTTTGTAGTTTGAAGTATGAATGGTTGAACCCTTGTTATAAACTAATAAAAAGAATGATAATCCTCTAAAGTTTTCTTGAGATTAGTAACAAGATTCTTGATTCATCTTGAAACAATTTCCGTTCTTGTGAGTTCTTCTATTGTTACTTATGTTTCATTTTGTGTAATTCTGCATATGTTTCAAATTAATGGGAAATTTGTGTAAGATAATATTTAATGCCAATCTATTTGAAAACCCCAATGAAGTTATAATCAATTACAAATATTAGTTAATTGGACCTTTCCATTTTAATTAATTCCTCTACATATTTTAATTTCAACATCCCTTTAAGATTTAAATATATTTTGTTTGGTTGTAAAAACATTTTACACGCATCAACTGTATATGATTAGTTAAATACTATGTTTGAAGATTTAGTGAATCATATATATTCTTAAGTTTGACATTACACATCATTGTCAAAGCTAAATTCTGTTAAAGGTTAAGAGTCAACTATTTTAATATATCATAAATAATTAAGAGTCTGCACCTATTTAATATTTTAAAGGATTGGTCATCCAAAAATCCAAATTAAAACAAAACATTTTAGATGCTCTGGCAGAATTTCCTAACCTAGAATTTTATACAAAGGTACAATATCAGATTGGCGTCATTATGGGGGAGTGAAAAATTTGGAATTATCTTTCTGTAGGACAACGATTAGGTTTTTATTTTAATGGTGAATGAAGGGTTAGTAGGTTAAAACATTTCAACTTGCGATTCCACAAAACAAAACTGGCTTCACGCATGCACGCCCGATCTCTTTCAGATCCTCATCTTTATTCTCCATTGTCAGATCTAGAGAGGTGAGTGAGAGTTTCCTCTTTAAGGTAAAGATTGGAAGCTTCTACTTCTGCTCCTGTATCACTTCCACCTGAAACTTTTTCATAAATTGATCCTTTTAGATCTACCCCAATTCCTCCTGAACTATCAGATCTACCACCCAAAGTGTTAGAACTTTGATCAAAGGGGTTGATCTGCAGTCAACTCTTCTTGTTTATGAGTTATAATCTTATCAAATTCCTCAAACTATTTTATAATCTCCCAAATGGGAAGAACAATTAGGTTTAGAATTACCTAAATTGAAACCTATTGATTTCATTTCTTTTGTCATTCATACCTATCCATGTACTTCTGCTAAGACTAAGGATAACTTCTCTATTTATGAAAATACTCTATTTGAAAGTGAAGGAAAATTTGGGCTAGAAGTTTAGAAGTTAGTTATTCAATCACCATTAATAAAAATTTACAAAAATTCTACTCAATCATCTTCACCTCCTTGATCTCCCATAAGTTTATCTTCATTTTCACCTTCTTTAACCCGTAAAAGTTAATATTCATCTTCACTATCTTCACCTAATCAAATTCTTGGTTTTCAACCTATCATTCAGGTTTGTTATGTAACCTTCGTCCTTCTTGCTCAGCTTAATCATTTTCTAGATGGATATCTAAAGCACTTACCTAGGTTTAATGATGAAACTGATTTATCTACTAAGGATCATTTAGCTTCCTTTCTGGATTTTGCGGATAATATGAACATAGAGCATGAAGATGTGTACATGTGACTATCTAATCAATATCTTGAGGGAAATGTTAAGATATGATTTAGAGAATTGTGAGCTTGTTCTATCCCTATATGAAATGAATGAATCACTATCTTTAAAAACCAATGGGGAGTTTAAAAATATCTTGTTTACTATGTTACAAAATTTGATGATCTAAAAAGAAATCAAGGTTGACTTGTGGATGATTTTATAAAAAGATTTAATAAAATTAGTAACAAAATGCCACCAGAGTGTAAACCACTAGTGGCTACAACTAAAGTTAGATTTTCTAAAGGTTTTGATGATGATTTTGCTATTATGCTTAGAGAAAGGAAAATTGTCACCCTAGTAGACATGCAAACCAATGCCATTGAACTTGAAGCTAATAGATCAATATCAACTAAACTTAAGGAAAAAGCAGAAAAAGCTGAGAGAAAGATGAAAGCTAGGAAAGAAGGTACTTCCTTCTTCTAAAAATAAGAGTGAACATCATGAAATAGATGAAATTACTTCTCTACTAAGAAATATTTCAAATAGAATTTCACAATTGGAAGCACAACCTAGAGTAGCTTAACTAGCATCAAATAAACCTCAAGTTCAATATAAGAGACTGTTTGAGCTTGAAATCTTCCAAAAATCTAATACAGATCAACAAATTCAACCCCCATTGATGATTGATGATCAGTAACCTGAACACATTGGTCCTCTAGTTACAAACGACATCAATTATTTTGATGATCCATCATCACAAAATGCTATAATTCCAGTTTCTCATGATCAACCTTTAGTTAAAAATCAAGAGGATTCTCAATTTTCTAAATATTAGGCCTTATCTAAATTTCTTATTGCAAAATTAAATAGAAGATATGATTTGAGACCAAGGCCAAGACCTGGTAGACTAGCTGAAAATGTCACTATTAATGAACCACCGATGAAGACAGTTGAAACACAAAAAACATTGATTCAACCATTAAATCATCAAAATGAAGAAAATACATCTAAAACGATTGTTCCAATATATTTTAATGTGGAGAAAGAATTAGAGAGAGTTAATATACCAACTTTGTTACCTGAGCTCTCTAAAAATCCAGGTTATAAGAATCAAGTGTCAAATTGGATTCAATGTTACCTTATTAATGTTGAAGGAGATGTCATTAGTTTACACGATGAAAAAACTTTAGTGGTTTTTGGTCCAAGCTCTGATATGATCGATGAAAATGTCCCTCCTTAATATGTTACTTAAAGGTTCATGATTTTCTCTTATATAATTGTATGTTAGATTCTGGGGCCTCTCATAATCTAATGCCTAAAGTAATCATGAACCAAATTCAATTACAAATCACAAGACCCTATGATTATCTATATACCTTTGATTCAAATAAGGTACCTTGTCTTGGATTAATCAAAGACTTAGTTGTAACACTTTCTCAGATTCTTTTTAAGAGTGTAGTTTTAGATATTCTTGTTATAGATATTCCCCCAAAATTTGGGATGTTATTATCCAGATATTGGTGTGCCAAGTTTGGGGGAAGTCTTCAAATAGATATGTCTTTTGCTACAATTGCTAGTTATAAAGGAGAGCATTTGAGATTATACAAAGAGGTGACTATTTATTAAAGTTTTAGGTATAATCTTTCTCTATTAAATCTACAATTATTTATTAAATTAATAAAATTAATAAAATTAAATTAAATTATAAAATTATAATAACTTAATATCACTTATATTAATATATACTATTATTAAAATGTTAGTGTTACTCATCCCTCCTTATTAAAATTATTTTTAATTTAAATAAAATTAATAAATTAAATAATAAATTTTAATTAATAAAATAATAAAATAATAAAATTAAATTATAAAATCAATAATAAATTAATAAATAACAAAATTAAATTAATAAAATTATAAATAAATATATATCCCAGCCGACCTTGTGTTGATCCTTGAAAAATTTATCCCCAATAGTATTTATTTATTTCTTTCTAAAGCAGCTTATCTTCTATCATCATTCATGAGTCCTGATGATGGATCCCATTTGGGATTTGAAACGTTGGCATAAAAATTTTCATACTGTGGATTCTCCGGTAGCTGATTCAAAAGATGAAAACCACAGATCTCTCAAATCTAAAATCTTGTCCCTATACGGAGGGGATGCTTGGAGTGAAATCCTTTTACTCGAAAAATTTAGAGTGAGGATAGCAAGAAGAGCTGCGGATCTTCATTTTCTTAAAAACTGTCAGGATAATAATCTCATTCCTCCATTTGCACAGGTCAAACATAGATTACAGAACAAATATAATAGCAAAGAATTTATTAAACTAAACTTCTCTCTAATTCGGTTAGAAATTAAAA
>APFE030903702.1:0-12417 GCA_000404065.3 Pinus taeda | reverse complement strand
ATGCTTCAGAAACAAACACCCTGCAAGAACAAAGATTCATCTAGGATGGATCGCTTCTTGGCAATGGGCATCAACAGCCAAGAAGATATTCCAAACACATGTTAGAACTTGTTCCAGAATATTGAATAGTCTTGCAGTTGAGTTATCTCCATCTTCTGACCTTGTATCTGACAGGGGGGGAAATGATGGTCATCTACAAGCTTCAAAGCCACATCAAGCGAACCTGAGCCACAACCTGCCACACCAGCTTCAGAGTTGTAGCCAGAGACAAATATGCCCGTGATCATGCCATCAGTTGGCGATGTGGGACACTTCCTCTAGCAGAAGACTTACAGCTTCTTGCCAGTTTTGGAAGAGTTCCGGAGATAAAATTGAGAACACTTCCTCTAGCAGAAGACTTACAACTTCTTGCGAATTTGGAAGAGTTCCAGGAATTGCATAAGCATTCCAAAGTTGTTGGTCATCCTTAAACCATCACAGGTTGAGACTTCCCTTTTCAGGTTGAAGTTTTACCTTTTATGCGGGGTGAGGCCTCCCTTTTACGGTTGAAGGTTTCCCTCTTTAAAACAATAGGATCAATTCCTCTAGGAGAAGACTTACAGCTTCTTGCCAGTTTTGGAAGAGTTCCAGGAACTGCACTAAGCATTCCAGTGTTGGTGGCTATACTTAAACCACCGCCCTTTTTTACCAACATTTCATAGAGCACATTCAGCCTAGTGCTGCCATGCGTTATTGCACATTTTGTATTACAACTCTTTTCTTGGACTCATACATAACCCTTCGGATTAAGGGGGGGAATGTTGGACACCTAATCCTAAAGGGTTAGCGTGGAAGCCGAATGGACAAGCAGTCCAAGGGACCTTGGGATGTGAATCCCAACGGTCACCAAATGTACTATAAATGTATATCAAATTGTTAATAAAATTGTATCGCATGCTTTATCTTTCCTATTTGTTTTCCCTCACCATGTCTGTTTAACACATTTAAAAGAGTAAATAGGAAATCATATGAAATAACAAGTTTATCGGTGGAGTACTTTCGAGTACCAAATGATTATTTCCTTGTCTAAAGACAAAGGTAAGGTTGTTATGAGGCTAAAATATAACATTGAATTCCATACTAGACTAACTATCATAGTCAATAGTTTGCTTTATGATTAAGCAGAGGTCATTTTCAGTTGTTATTAAAACCTTGTCTATGGGATAGATTCAATCTAAAAACTCAAAGTTATTGGGTTTCTAAAGTTTTATTATGAATCTATGTTATCATTGGTAGAAAATTCCCTACAACCATAAGATACATAAAAATGATTAATTAAGTAAAAGCATTTGAATACTTTGATATAAATAATTTCAATTATGCGCTAGTTGAAAAAGTCAAAAAGGTCCATGAATCCTTATTCTCCAATCGACAAACAAAATATGGTTTGAGTGGACTTGCCTAAAGATAATATGAATAATAGAAGGAATTTTTGTCATAATACTAACATGGTTGAAAACATGTGGACAAAGTATATGTCGTGCATGTGATGTTATGGGCGTTGGTTTGTTGTACAAGTTGTACAAGTGGTATTGTGTATAAGTAGTACGTATGGTACCAGTATGGATGCATGTAGTGCATGGTGACATATGACATATATAGTTCTATGTGTGAACTACACTCTATGTGTAGGTACACATGTTTGAAGAGTAGACATTGGATATTTCGAGGTGTGGCAACCGATCTAGAGTGGAGAAGCAATGCGAAGGTGGAAACAAAGAATTGGTATTGGGAACTAAGGATAAGTATTTGCATTTTGTTTCAATATTAGTATAATCATGATGTATAATCCCAATTTATTATGGTTACATATAGGTTATGATTTTTATTTTTATGTGTGAGCAAACCTGATATGATATTTTATACATGTTGATTGGTCAAGTGTGCCAGTTTGACTTATTGTGACCAATGTAGGGGAACTGCAGAAACAAATTGTCAGGAAAGAACACAACTACATTGGAGGAACATGCATTTCTTCCTATTATTTAAAATAAATTGGAATTGAGGAATCATAGCTAAAGTGCAGGCAACATTAACCCGTAGTTACTCAGGTAACAACCAAAAATTGAGTTTTCTACATCTGAAAATCTCTAACAAAATAAATTGAAACAAATGCACTGGTAGCGTTGGAAGGATATTGCTGGTAGAAATCCTTTGTAACTGATTTATAGGAAGGTTTTATTCAGGTGGCAAGGCCATGGGAGCTTGAAAATTTAGAAACAATTACCTGTGAAAGAGGAAATAAATTGAAATATGCAGTAATATACTGAGGACGGTGTAAATTTAAGGGGGGAGTATGTAACGTCTGTTGATTGTATGTAACACTCTATTGAACTAAGCTAAGAAAAGGTAGTTCTAATAGGTAATAATGAGAGTAAATACTTTATTATTAAATAAAATAATTTAATCACTTGGAATAACGAGATATCAAGATATGAGATTCTTCCCAAATCTCATTGGTAAATGGGAATGGATAATTATTTCATGATAAGACTTCTAGATCCAATCCTAGATAAGCTTAATGGATTTGGAGATAAATTTCCATTAAGCTACTTAGCTGGAGAAGGATGTTAAGTTAAGAAAAAATAAAATCCCTGTGGGAGATAAAGGTAATATTTTATGAGGAAAAGGCTCGCGGGAGATAAAGACGAGATTTTCTAGGAAAATCCTAGGAAAATGGATAAAAAAGATCCATAAAAGTGGGACGCCGCTAATGGAAACCATATCATGAAAGGCAAAATTAAATACTCGTTAAAGATATCAATAGGAGGCAGTTGATCCATGGAAAAATCTCTCAACTCGTGGGTGAATTAGAGGAAGTCATTTCTTAGTTGGGTTGCGGTGCTTGATTCTCCAAGTGACAGAGTTTCCATTTTCTCTTGTCTGAATCACTTGCATGGGATGCACTATATGTTTACTCCTTACTTTTTATGTCATTGAATCTCTCAGCATATGTGTATAGTTCTATGTGTTACCTTTATTTGTGAGGATTATTAAATACTTATGTATATGATAACTATTGAATCCAAGTGTATCTTTAGTGATGGGAGCATGGTAGGTAATTATTAATATTGGCTCAAGGAGATATATAACACATGTGACTAATGGTATAATCTAAATGTGACCACTATGCATATGTAGAATTGTGTGTGCTCATTTTCTTTATGAGGTGATTTTATACGGATGCATGGGATAATTATTGAATCTAAATTGAATCGAAATTAAATTTAGTGAAGGAAAATATTATGTGGCTTTTAATATGGTATCAAGGAGGTATGTGTCAACAGTATGTGTTTTTTTTAAGAATTGTAAAGGGGGTATGTGACAAAAATTATTATTATTTGATCATTTGGTTTTGTCTCTTCCTTATCCTCCTTGCAATTTTTATGTTCTTGTTCTTTATAAATGTTTACATCATGGGGATAAGCAGGGGAAGGGTATTTTTGAATACAAAATCAATAGCTTCGTTATGTTTCTACTGCAATATATTTCGTCTTTTAGCCTAATAGGTATTATAATTATTTTAAGAGTAACCATATATTACAATGATCATAGGAGTAACCAAATATTGAAACACTTGAGCTTTCTCGTTTTCTCATTTAACCATAGTGTTGTAAACTACCATAATTATTCTGAGGCTATTGTAGAGCATTATGGAGTAATTTATGCATTATTTTTTGTGACAATGATGGAAACTAGTTTCATTGCAAAATAATTTCACTCAATAGACATATGTTTACACTTGTTAATGGTATTGACCCCATTCCCTTACTAGAAATGGTGATAAGAATCAATATAACATACAATACAAATTCTATAGAAATTAAGTATGGGGTTTTGCGCAGTGCATTCTATATAAATTACATTATCTTAGAAGCTATCCTCTTGCTTGGATAGACACAATTCATGGTTAGAATAATGAATTTGAAGGAAATGATAAAAATAAAAGTGATAAGTTGTGGTGTATAGATCACTTAAAATATCCTCACTATGTACATGTTAGAGCATAATATGAAGAAAATGAATTGAAATATATCAATTTGGAAAGTGATATTATATTAATAAATAGAAATGTGGGTAGAATCAAATGGGGTGAAATTGATTAGAATTTTACATAAAATAACATGTTTGATCAACAACATTGAGGAAAGACTAACATGGACGAGATAATTATCTCACCGACTAATTTTTCATTCCTTATGACACTCATGAGAATGCAGACAAAAACACTTTATGTCACCATTTTTATCAAATCAGTTTCCTTCATTGTTTACAAGATTACTAGAACTCCTAGCATCTTAAGGTAAAATAAATCTCTTTCTTTAACTGTCTCCATAATTCAATGGTTATCTTGCTTTGCACAAAATTCTCCATTCATAGGATAGAACTTATGACTACCATGATTTCATTGGACTTAATTACATGGAGAAATAATTTTATTACTAATACTTCATTGTTATCTACATGTGGTTGAACTTAAATTTTTCAAAACACAAAGCTCTTGCAATTACGTATATAGAAAATATGAATACTAAGAGTATATATTTAACTAAATTTGTGAAATTTACTATTCTAATTACATTACAATAATAATAGTTCAAAGGTACTCTTCACTAGAGGCTAGAGACTCATCATTTAAAATGATATAGAAAAAAAAATGAAGACCAGTCATGAAAGAAGCTTGAAAGGCACTTATTTCTTCTACTCCATTAACTTTAAAGTGAGAAAATGCAACTAATGCATATGCTTATTCTTCATCTATTTTTTTTAAAGAAAGGTATTTCCTTTATGTCATGATGACCATGATGATGATGATTAACATTGAGTAAAACCTATGTTTTGTATCTAATCTCAAGAAGGTAACGTATCAATATTAAAAAAAAAACTAGAGAAATGTTCCTACATTGTCGTAGGTTTGCTAATTAAAAAGTCAAGAAGATTACTAATGTGACATATATTAGAAATGAAAGAGAATCTCCTTATGATTTTATAATTTTATAATTGTTTATATTATAGTGGTTATTAAAAATTACATATTTGTGGTTAATAATTAAATTATTATACTATATATATATATATATATATAATATAATATATATATATTATATATGTCATTCAAATATTTTAATATTTTTAAAAGTTAAATTAATTTTAATTATTACCATGATGTGTAAACCAATTGGCTTGTGTGGGGTTTAGTCCCCACAAGGTCACTAGATCAAATCTATCTCATCTGGAGTGGTTGAACATGGGAGCCACCTTTGGAGAAATTAAACTATCCCTATGAGTGTCCAAGTTCCAAGGACCATTGCAAATGTTGGTGGGTAGAGCTTCACACTTTGCACAATACTAGTGATAAAATCCCATTGGTTGGAATATTATTGTTCAGTCCAATATTAAATTTATCCGAGAGCCCGCCCTAAACTCGGCCTAGCTTGAAAAGAAAAAAACAAAACAAATTAAACTTAATTGTAATTATATTAATGATATTTTTTCGGCCAAATATTTCTATTCTAGAAAAAATTACATCTATCTTTATAGGAGTTCAAAAATTTGTTGGTCTTACTCTGACTAGATTTATTAGCCAACCTATACATACCATAGTACATACATGACTTGAAAACTAACTTAGCAGAAATATAATTTTTTACACACATCTGCAAGGGACAAATAGCAAATAACAAATGCTAAAACATTAATAAAACTAGTACACAACCAACTAGTATTAAATTCTGTCATGATTTACCTAAAAATGATGTTACTGATCTAAGTTAAGTGGCTTGAATTAGTAGTGCATGTGAAATTCCATATGAACAAGGAAAGAATCCAACTTCTCTAATTGCTCCTGGGCACATCTTTGATCCCTCCATAAGGTGACTAGTCTATCGCGCATCAGTCAAATATTCATTTGAAAAATAATCCATAACATCTAAAAACTCATGGTCGTCCTCCTGTTGAGCTCGGTCTAATTGTTTAAGCAAATTACATATCTTTTGCGGAAGCTAAGTAACCCCATCCAAAGAGAGGTTTGGCCAATCAGAGAGATGTCAAAGGTACTAGCGAGTCAACAGCCTCCATATGGCACTACTCCAGAGGTCTCTGGAAGACTACGATCCTCCTTCACTCCCTTTCCTTTGTGTCGCTAACAACATTACGAATGCATTTCTAGAACTTACCTCACTTTTTTAAAACCTACCCTGACAATTTTACTGCACCAACGAGTTGAAACATCCCATGTTTAGAAAATCCAATTTCCCTTACCGGGAACTCCATTAGAACACCCCTCCCACGCTAAACAGGAATGCTTTTGAACTAACCCTTGCTGGTGCTCAATCCATCACGAGGACCAAATGTCGTCGTGAACCATGCCATAGTGTAAACACCCGAAACACCAAAATATTTCGAAGGTGTTTGTGGTCCTGCAGGGCTCGAAATGCTCGCTCTCTCAAAATCACACCAGGTCGATAACCGAGGCATCCACATACCGTGCAGACACTCTGAATTCAGGCGAAGTGCACGAACGGACAATAATGCAAAAAATTCAAAGCAGTAGGACACTGACCAACATATACGCTAAGTTGAAACACAATACCCCAGTAGAGAAACTCTAATCTCAAGCTTCTACTTTTATACCGGTACATATAACCCACAATGTTATCTTAAGTGATCCTTTGGACACTTAATTCAGTGTTATCTTAAGTGATCCTTTGGACACAAAGAATTAAGTGCCTTAAGTGATCCTTTGGAAATAAAGAATTCACTGAACCTGGGAAATTTGGCAAGGGAATAGCCAAAATTCTCCTCAATGCCAAGAATCCTTACAACCTTACAACTAAGCTTTTCATCCCACGCTTGAGGTGAAGTCAGTGTCAAAAACTTTATTTCCTCTTTGGGCTAAGACTATGAACCCTCCACACAGGCTTCCCATGATCTCCTCTATGCAAATGAATCACCATGTCGTCAGAAGCCTCACCATTTCACTTTCCTTTCCTTTACAGCAATATACAGTTGGCCAACTGCTCTCTTGATAGGTCATATATAAAACACAACAAATAATCACTACCATCATAACTAACCTCGCTGAAATGACTCTGAACAGTGAGCCCTCCAGGATGACGGCGAAGTGCCAATCCATCATGCATTAATTAACAAGTTGAGACATGTGGTGGTCAATCCCTTCCCCAGACCTAAATCTCCTCAAAGCTCCATCCCCATCAAGGAATTATATTATTATAATTCATTTCAACATTTTTCTTAAATTTAATTTGAAAATTATATAAAATATATATCATAATTTAAATATTGATTAATAAAAAATAAATAATTTAAACTTCTTATAATCTTCAAAAACATAATAAGGGAAAAACTACTACACATCTTTTCAGTTACTATATCTGTTTTATTGGAGTACACTCTTTGGATATCTCAAATTTTAAGGCGAAGGCCACCGGGTGGAGGTTGTATCAAAACTTTCATTTCACCGTCTCTCCACTTTCAGGTAATAAATAATTCCATCATGCATGAGAATTATGGATTTTGTTAACATTTAGTTATTTTTTATTTTTAAAAAAAATATTAAATTATAATAATAAATCATCGTTAGGATTTTTCGTTAATAACCTGGATTTTTTTAAAAAAAAATATTACATAGTTATTTTTTCAGAAATTTTTAGGGTATATATAATTATGAAATTAAAGTTATGTGATTTATATCAAGCTTTTTAAAACAGAATTTTTTTTGCCATAATCGTATCAAAATTTATAATTTATTCGTTGATATTTTTTCAACTAACAAATGTCGTTTATCGTGGTCTCAAAACAGCAAATTAAATAAAATAATTATTCTGAAAATCTTCAATATCTTATAATAATGATGATCTAAAACAATTTGTATTGACGTCAAAAACTATAATCCTGCATGACAGTGATTAATAAATATGGAAAACCCTAAACTGTGAAATTAATGATATTCTATACACACTTTGTTCTTAAATTAATAATGATAATAATTATATTGTGACCGATACCACTCATGGCTGAAGACCTTGAAAACTATAGGTGAAGCTATATGCCACTGGATAAGAACGAACACCGAAAATTCCTACTATCTATTGCAATCAGAAGAGTAGAGTACCTGGTAAATGGAGATGATATCGCGGAATGTGATTTTGATTTTGAAGTTACCATCACCCAGCCAACACGCGCTCCCTCATTCACTGCTGTCGCTTCCACTTCTCCTTTCGTTTAGGATTTGGACCGCAAATCCTCCACAAGGCCTCGACTCCTTCACTCCAACATACCGCAGCCACCGGATCTTCTCTTCCTACTCCGAACCTCGCCCCATCCAGTCTCTGAATTGGAAGCGAGGGCAAACCGAAAGTTAACTAAATCACCGTTTCCGCGGATTCTGGAAGCGGCAGGGTCATATGCGAGAGCCGCCACTTCGGCCGTGTTGAAAGTTCCCAAAGAAACCCTAGCCCCCTTTATGGCCTCAACGTACCTACTGGTCTCCCTCTGGCCACAACCTTAAAGAGAAGTATTTCTTTGTAAACTCCTCCCCTTCTAACATTGAATATCTGCAGCTACTTGTGGTGAAGAAAGATGAAGTGGAGAATGGATTTATAAGATATCGATGTCGCGACCAGCAAATTGTGGAAAATGCAGTTGAAGGCATTGGTTTCAACTTTCCATTGTTCACCCGTCCACAGCCATCGCGGCCTCAATCGCTATTACCTTTAGATTCCCAAAAGCTTGTTCTCGCCGCCGGCGGTAGTGGAGGATCATGAAAATAATGTGCGAAATTAGATATTTTAATTATATATCACACAAGAAAATAATATATATAGAATATACCTTTAGATTCCCAAAGGCTTGTTCTCGCCGCCGCCGGCGGTGGAGGATCATGAAAATAATGTGCGAAATTAGACATTTTAATTTTATATCACACAAGAAAATAATATATATAGAATATACCTTTAGATTCCCAAAGGCTTGTTCTCGCCGCCGCCGGCGTTGGAGGATCATGAATATAATGTGCGAAAATATATATATATATATATGTTTCAACTTTGGCAAGTCATCCTCGCTCAAAGATCGGTCTTCTTCGTCCTGCTATTATTCTTTTCCGATGCCCGGTAATCATTAGAATCTGGCCATACTTCTAATTTTCCAATTTTTTTTAATGTGCTTTTAAACGTAAAACAAATTCAACGTTTTTTAAAATATATTTGATATTTGGAAAATCCAATCTTAATAATAAATATTTACAATTCGACCGGTCTCTTCAAAAACTCTAATTTTTTTTTATCTGTTTCTAATCAATATTTACATTTTCACCGGTCTTTTCAAAAACTCTAAAAAAATTAACCTGTCTGTAGCAAGGCTATAACGAAAATGATACGGAAAAGGATTTAAAGGGTAAAATGTTTTGGGAAAAAAAAGCGAAGCGTAATTTAATATATCTAAAAACATCCCTAGTCGTTTCACAAGTAAAAATAATTGTAGATATGTTTACCAAAGTATTTTGAAAAGAAAAGTTGGAAAAATTGTTGGAATTATAACTTTTTTTTCTAATTTTTTTTAGAAATATAAATTTTTTTAATTGATAATTTAAATATATATGAACAAATAGATAAATATAAACGATTATTATACTTTTTAATATGAAATCAAAGCTTATTTTTAAACATTGATCTTATGTTTAGATTTTTTAACACACATAATTATTTTTCTCACCTAACATTATTATTATGTAATATCATCTTATTTTTAGTCCCTACCATCTTGCAATGGCCAGGGAGTATAGTAATCGGAACAGATGAACTTAACATTAACTGAGCTGTTTGGGCGTTGTAACGAATTTTTTTGCATAAATAGTCATTTACTATCTTATTTTGCCTCTTCCCGAGGCCAGAGGCGAGAAAGCATATATTATGTTGCCTTTGTGTTATTTATTTGTTGTTCATTTTTTTGGACCTGTTAGACAAATGCTAACATTAGTCTACCAGTATAAAATGCTAGTAGCTCCCGGGTACATCCTTATCCTAGTACATCCTTCCCGGGTACATCCTTATTCCAGTACATCCTTCCTGCTATGACAGATGGGCTTTCTTGCTCTCTTTCCACCTGTTGCCACCTGTTGTTGCTTATTCTCTGAAGCTGCCACTTGTTGCTACTGTGTCTACTGTTGCGTTGTTGCATGTTACTGTTGCTGCATGTTACTGTGGTGTCTATGGAACCGAAGATGAAGGGACCGGAAGGGTACTGTGGTGTCTATGGAACGGAAGTGAAGTTGAAGGGAAGGGAACTGAAGCTAGAGAGAACAAAAGAAGAACAGAAGAAGATCATAGAATTTTCCCGCTTCACTTTTCTTGTTCTTCAATCTTCCTATCATTCAGTGTTATTTAGGTAGATAGGCAGATAGGCTTCAGGCAGAAAGGCAATTGAATCAGGAACTATGTCATGGGACGCTGGAGCTTCAATTAGGTCTGTTACTGTAGCTTTAGCTCGGTCAATTTTCTACTAGAACTGTTTTCAAACTGAAACTCAAACTAGGTAACAAACTATCTCTTTCATTGATGCCTCTCCTACCTTTACTTGCTATATGTTTTTAGCATGTGAGAGACCTCTTCTTATGGTTGTGGTTGTCTCCATGGACATGTCTAGGAAAGACTATATAAAATATCTTGAATACTATCTTGAATACAAAAATTCTGAGACACTTGAGCAAAAAATCTTGAATTCAAAAATAAAAAAATCAAAATCCTGATTCATTTAAGTTTGAATTTGAAATTCTATGAAATCAGTGCTTTGAAAAGATTTGAGATATTTGATAGTATGGATTTGGTAGCCTAAAAAAACAAATATTAAATCTATACCAATTTCTTTGAAAAACTGAGATATTTAAATTCTTAAAAAGACAAATATTAAATCAGCGTTAATTCAGAAACCTAAAATATTTCATATATGGTTAGGGATGCGATCTTGGAGTGAGAGAAACATTTTGTTGCAGCTCAACGCACAGGAAACTAGACTTGTGTCTCTTGGTACTGATCAGATAACCTCCCATTCTTCGGCTCTTCATTCTCACTGCAACACTAAGGCACTCTGCCACTCTGAATTTTGAATACAATATTCCACCACTACTGCTACTGACGAATCCTGTGACCTAATAGTCCACCTTTTTTTTGAGCATATAGCTCACAGTCTGCACACAGTCTCAAATTTATCAGCAATTACATGATCAATCAATCATAAATTGTATTAATCATACTATATTTCCTTACTGCAAATATAATAATGGTACTGAATTTTCTGCATTTAGAAACATGAATTTATGTTTCATTACTTGCATAGTAAGGGTGGTTTGGGCTACCCTAAAACCAGAAGAGACACCGAATGCTTCTTTGCTTGCTAAAGTATTGTTGGACCTTTGTCTTTAACTCCTTCTGCAATCATCACTTCGACCTCCACCTATTTGCAGAATTCAGCTCTCAACAAAACTTTGGAAGTAACACAAATATTGTGATATTCATCTAACTGGGGAAAATAAATGATGATAAGCATGGTTTCAGAGCATGAATTTACCTCTAGTCTTCGTTGTATGCAAAGGGATTTCAAAGAGTTCAGAAAATTAGGATCTTTGGTGTTTAGATGACGTTTGCTGGAAAAAAAGGAGATTCAATCCTTGCACACCAAAAAGATTTGCATCGTCGACTTCATCTTCGGCAACGTAGTGTTAGTAATCCAAAACAACAACATCTTGGTAATCCTTAGGCAGATGAACACAATTATAGCTCGAGGAAGAGCAGACCCCAACCAAAACACCAGAATCTCAATTCACAACTCTGTTGTATCTGCAGCGCCCGACTCGCAACCTGTCTGGGGTTCCGTCCAAACATATCTGGGAAGGTCGTGGAAGGCATACTCTCGCACCATCTTCATGCAGTCAAACCTCGGCGGTCTCATCAATTCCACTGGGTGGTTTCCATGGAGCGAAAACTTTGCTCTGACTATGCTCTATTATGGATAGTACATGAACACAGGTGCTGGTGCAGGGACATCACAATGTGTGACATGGCTTGGTTTTCATGTTATCAGTAGTTCTTCTATAGCGGCCTAGTTCACAATTGGGTAATTAATTTCTAGATCTTCCTAGATTTTCGCCTGGGCGTAGAACGACGCTTTGCACATCCCTATGCATTATGAGAGGCAGATTGTGAGTGGATCAAATCCACCCAACGATAGATAAATTTCTAAGCATTGAAGGAGAGTGGTAGTCCGCCTTCCTCGAGTGCATCCGTCTGCTCCCTTCTCTCAATTCGATCAGCGCAGTAAACTCAAACTCAAACCATCCATTGATGTATGAGTATGAGAATT
>APFE030903698.1:27182-94586 GCA_000404065.3 Pinus taeda | reverse complement strand
AACTTTCTTGGGATGCCTCGGGCAGTATATCTGTACATAGTCCTCTATAGTGAGGCTACTCCGCGTCCTGCCCCGGGACTGTACTACCTCTCCCCTTCAGGAAAGGCCCGTGATAAAATATATGTCCTCCACTTACACTCTGAGTGGCATCTGATCTATCATGAATTCCTCCTCATCGACATCCCAATAGCTAATGAGCAGTTCAAGCAGTCGCACATTGGCTTTCATGTTCGGTAGCTTGAAGAATTTGAGCAATCCACATCCTCGTAAAGCATCTAAGGCTTGAGGATCGTTCATAACCTCATTATCAACCGCTGCATGTTCCCTTTCATGCCATGTGATAGTCATCCTGAAAAGAAATTGAGCTTTCAACCGTTAGTTTTTATTTAAATTAGCTTGCGGCGTATACGCGAGTTACTGTATACACAGTCGCGTATAGGGCCCGCGTGTACACGGGTTTCACATTACCAACCCGCATATACGCCGCAACGAAATTTTAGTCAATAATTTAACAGTGAAACATCAATCAAAAATCTTAAAATTAATCACAATGCATTGCAGGTTAAGGATAAGGGTTACCTGGAAGATTTTGTGGGATTTGAACGGTCGAAATCGACGTACGAAGAATTTGCTCCTTTTGCTCCAAATATGTGCTCTCCAAGTTGAAAAGTAACAATGGTAAGTCCAAAATTCTATTTATAAGTTTTGAAAATGCAAAATTTTTTCAAAATTTCATTTTGATTGGTTTCATGTGACTTTTAACTTGGGAGCTCGCAGTGTTAAGAATGGTTTGCTTTTCAGGACATTTTGGACATTTTTCGACTTTTTCGAGACGGTTCCATGACTGCTGACCCGTCATGGCAGGTATCGTTTTTTTCACTGGCATATAGGTTAGGGACATTATTCCGTTGCATTATGCATGCTACCCTACATCAGTCGATACATCTGCCATAGGGACGATCCCATCATGTTATGGTTCATAAACCATCTTCACTCGCCGATTTTTAAATCATGACACGATGGTAGAGCCATCCTTTACATGGGCATCGTAGTTAGCACCTCACTGACATTTGGTACCCATGCTGCTTCATTTGAGTAGGCTCGGGAGTCCTCTGTAGTCCCGCCATGACTTATGCGTTGAAGACTCATTCCTCTCAGCTTCTTCACTTTGTTTTGGCCTTATACCCTAGAGACTCCTTTGTGTTAAGTTGTACTGCTGCATTGCATGTTGACCATTTGCACCTTTTGGCCTAGAGCCGGCTTCACTGGACTCGTGTTTAAGCCAACTTTCGACCATGACGTCTACAAAAATCAACCTTGCATACCTTTAAACCTCTGCAACTTGACATACCTTGACCCATGGAAAGGACATACCTTTGAGTGTCACCGACCAGTTTTCGCCTTCTTGCATTGAGCATAGGAAAGTTCCCCTCCCAAGAACTAGATCATCTGTTTCACCGACACTCGTCCTTTTCCACTATACCATAGCATTCTTTTATTCTTTTTCGAGCTTAACAGAAAAAGACAAAAAAATTAAATATTTAAAAAAAGAGCGGGAACGGGATAGTATTTCCATCTATTATTGGCATCTAGAGTCAGTCGTGTCGCCCTTGAACAAAGCACTCAAAGAAAAGTCTCCTCCGTTTGGGTGGGATTTAGTTTGACTTAGGTTCGCCATAGCCATTGTTATCGAGTCAGTTCTCCCCCGATTGGTTACCTCTTCCAATCATATGGAGGGTTCGTTCATGCCTCCTGCATGACGAACTTATACAGATTCATCATATGCTGCCATAGTCACATTGAGTCGTGCTTTTGTTCAAGGGAATTTAGCCTGAGTCGGCCTCTTTGCGGTGTCTCTTGACTCATTTTCAGTCGGCCATCCCGGTTGTCAGTGTCATGTCTTACATCACTTCAGTTATATTGGTCCTTTACTCGTGCTGGTTTGAGAAGGTCCCCATTGACTTCTTACCGGCGGGTCTTGTCCTTATCGACGACGACATCTTGCTCTGAGGGCAGGCCTAGAGTTGCACCCTGGCCCTATTTTCATTATTGATAGGTTATCTTGTGCTCAGCATCGATCAGTATTATGGGTCTTTGACTGAGTGGTTTCCCTTGTGTTCGACGTCAGCTTACATTATCACACATTGGGATTCGTGCGGTACCTTGGTTTCCATTTGACCCTATTGGTGGATTCCCCGCCTCTGTGTCAACTTACATTATTGGTTGGTTCAGAGGGTTTCTGCCATGTGCTAGCTACATCTTGTGTACACCGGAAACGTACCTCGGTTTGGTTACTACATCTTTCTTCGCCCGATTCCTTCCACATTATTGGCCTACGGGTTACACTCGCGCTAGATTGATGAAGGATGCCTTAATGCCTTCCTTCTAGCGGATCTTTCCCTATCGACTCCAACTCATTGCTCTGGGGAAAATATCTAGAGCCCATTTGGCAGTACCTTGGGGTTTGCAGTCATTAGTGGCAGATCCTTCGCTATCGACAGTGGGAAACCATCATTGTCTCCTGATCGATGGATTCTTACAGGTGTTCAACTTCAGCTCATTTATTCACACTTGTCAGTTTGTACTGGGTACCTTGACGCTCATTATCATTATCGGTGAGTAGTCTCGCGTTTGTTAACGGTATACATTAATGACCGGTAATCAAACGATTTCTCACATGGTCGACTCCAGATCATTTATTCCCATGGTGTAGAAATGTACCACGGCGGTCGGTGAAGACCTCAGGTTGTATCAGCATTCATTGGTTCACTTGACAGTTGCTCCTGTTACTGCTAGTTGATACCATTCCACCTTATATGTTGCAGTCAGTCATGGAGACATTCTATATGCTGGCACCTGAGTTTGCAGTGCAGTACCATCCTTGTCCATCATGTTCAGTTGGTACCTTTTGGGATCAGTCTTTGATATCAGTGATCTGTTGTATCTTCCAAGATCATTGACAGTTTATATGTGATATTCAGACATGTACTTGGTCGATCATGATCAGATGATCCATTATGTATTTTCCAGTCATTTATACTTGTATACTTAGTGGATCCGCTTGTACTTGATATGCGGACATGCTTTGCTTTCTCTGAGCATGGGTATGCCCGCCTCAGACGGTGTTTCTTTCCGATCTTCTTTTGGGCTTGGCAGGCTGACTTCCGGTGAAGTACTCCTCAGCTTTTGGCAGGTTTCCTTTCCATGTACTTGCTTAATATATTTCGGCCATCATGTAACCCTTCTGACCTCATATATTACGGGGCATCTGTTATAGCTCCAAATCTCACTATTATGGTTTGTGATGCTGCATTCATGGCCTAGGGCAACCCCTCCTTCCAGACCTGGTCCAAAATCTAAAAAACAGTGTTTTCCCTGTACGCGACATTGCCCTGAGTTAAACGCGTGTATACGCGGGTTCATACATACCCAACCCGCGTATATGTATTAAAACACTTAAAAAAATATAAAACTCCTTATTTTCGGGTGAAGATTGCGGGTTTTACCTGCTGATCACCTGTTAGTGCCCGTGGCCTCAACTGTCCCCAACCAATCCCTAACTAAAAAACTACTTTGGAATTGGTATAAAATGACACCTAAGGGAAGGCCTAAAGGAGAGGAGAGTATAGAGAAAGGTTATTATATCGAGATTTCCCCCTGATCAGGTCTGAAGACCCTTGTGCCTTCTGCACTTCCCCCATCTTGTACAGGAAACCCTTGTTTCCTTGTGATTTGATGTTCATCCCTTAGTCATGACATCTTGGAGTGAGTATTGGAAGGTGACCTACTAGAGGCTTGAGGCGGGACGGATCCAGAAGGAGGCTGAGCTTTGAGCCTGCAGAAGTGGTTCAGGTGATATTGCTCTTTTTTTTGTACTATTCTATTTGTCTAATAAAGAAACACGTCTTGTTCCCGATATGCTTCTTTCTTTATGTTAATGATGTTCATGTTTGAATTTCATGTATGAATAGATGTCTAAAAGTTTATAACTAACTCCTTTCTTGTATAACGTAAAGATGACTTTTACATAAATCTTTGTCCATATGCTGTTGCATTCTTTGGAATTGTTGTTTTTGCAGGGCAAAGGAGCGTAAGGGACGTGAAGAAGGGTTTGGACCCTTGAGGAACTACCCAAACGTAGGACCTGAGGTACGTCCTTCTCACCTTAGAAATAGCTTTTTCTAGTATAATGGATGTGTGTGTGCATGTTTCTTGATTTAGACAACTTTCAGTTTGCTAGGGTTCCACCCAAGAGCCTTAGGGGATAAAATCCCGCAACAACGGTGCCAAGCTTGAACCTATGTGGCTTTTTCGTTCCTTTTGTTGCCTATGCAGACTTATGATCTTCCTTCATTGCCAACTTCTTGGAGGGCATCTTCCTCCCTGTTGATTTGCGGACAGTCTGTTTTGTTCAGGCCATTGCTCTGTATTTCCCATGCTAATGTAAGAGTTTTCTCTATCTTATTTAACCCAATGATGCCATATATAAAACCATTTATCTTTGTTTTGATCACATTCTTGCTATCATCCATCTAGTTTTGCTTACTAGGTGTTTCTTTTTTCTTGATTCGAATCATTCTTTTTCTCGCTTTTAGGAGCTCCATATTGAAATGCTTGTAACTATGTGATTTCGGATCTCCAAGTTCTAAAATTTCATCTTGTGGTAGCCCTATGAACCCTCTTTCTAACCCCATTTTTAATCGATATCGGAATATTAGAGAAATCTTTATGCCCAATCTCCCACGATGAACAGATTATAGACTAGTTCAGTAGAGTGAACTTGTACGACATGCCACATGTCACTATTTCAATGTTAGGCCTTCAAACCAATAAACAAAAAGCTAAATTCCATCTTGTTTTTGTTACTTTTTACGAAATTGGAATTCGATTGTCAGAGAGAAAGGTATTGTGATTTTCCCTAGGTCCATTGCTTGAGATGGAGTTCTAGAGCCTACAAAAACCCTAAATTCCTAAACTCCTATCTCATAAAATATATCAGCACAAGGTCTTAAATTACGAAATGAGGTTCATCAATATTTCATATCAAATGGGTTTTAATTTCCATGTTTGAAACTTCGTAGAAAAATGTTATAGTGAAAATTTCACGATGACTTATTTGAAGTAGCGAAACCCTAGAATCCAAAGCTCTGATTCCAAATGTTATGAAACAACCTCACCAAATATAAGAAGAGACTTCAAAATTAGCTACTTTGAGGGGGAAACCTCCTTTACATTACAAAAATGAACATTCTTCCATCATAATAATTAAAATGCCTCCTTTCTATATATAGGAGTCTAATGGGTCATAATATAATCAGAGCCTAGATAAAAATAATATTGTAAGGGCACAAAAAGAACAATAGTGGGCTTCTATGGGACACAATAATAAAATAAGGGGGTTTCACTAATAATAATAAGGGGCTACATTAGTATTATAGGGACCTAATATCTATCATCATCCATTTACACCTTGCAGTCATCCCCTACAATGTTGAAAGTATTCTCCTTCCAAAATTTACAAAATGCCTCGGTCACATTGACTTAAAACCTTAACTTATGAGTTCAACGCACTTACCTTGTGATGGTGTAGTTTCCAATTTGCAAACATGCAAATTGCGCTAGTCATCATAGGTTTCCTTTACAAAAAGTATGATGACACCTGGGAATGAATAAAAATAAAAAATAATTTCAAATTCTATCTCTTTAGAAGTGTTGGACACCTATTCCTCTAAGGGTTGTTGTGGAAGCGGAAAATCCAAAGGGAGTCAAACGGACCACTTGGAATATGAAATAAAGGGTCATTCCTATGTATTATAAATATGTATCATTGTGAATAAGGAAAGGTAATCTAATGTCTATCTCTCATATTGCCTCTGCCATGTATGTGTTTAACATGGTATCAGAGCGGGTGATATCTTTCCCTGCTCATATTTGAGCCACTTGTTTGATGGCCTTTCTATGCAAGTTAGTTCTACCATTAGTTCTACATTTCATGAATTTTTTCTCAACTAAATTATAGCTGCAATCTCTTCCCACAATTCATTGGACTTGTTTCTCTTAATTTTTCTCACAAGTGCTCTGTATTTTCTCCAATGCAAAAAAAGGGGCCTCTGCCATTTATCCATTTCTCCATTCTTTTCCATTTATCGAATATGTTTAATTATCTTCATTGTAATGCCGACCTGGTGTTGAGAGTGGGATTGTAATGCCTAGTTGATAGTTGTAATGCCTAGTCTCTCCCTAGAAAGCTCCGTGTTTGGACTTTGTTCTAGTAGTTTAATGTTATTGTAATATTTCTCGAGTTGATTATAGATATCTGGATTGATTGGATGAGTGAGAGTATACCATGCAATAAATGCTACAATTCTGTGGCTTTTGAAACCAGCAAAACAGAGAATGTATCTCACATAGATGAGGTTCGATTTTCTCTCATCTAGGCAAATAATACGGTCCATGCTTAAGCTTTCAACCCTATGAATTCTCTATGGATAACAACAATTCAAGGTTGAATTTTAAACTTTATCACCTGCGTTAAATTTTGGTTGATGGGGGGGCCTCTCCTCCTACTTAGACTCAGCCATATTTTCCCTATTCAAGTTCGATAGTGAATAGTATGTCTCTAAATTCATGGCGGACAAGTGACATTAATTTAATATCCATGGGACTCGAACTTTTCTGTTGGAAAATTCCACCTAATACTAAAACAAGGCTAAGATGTTCACATAGTATTTTCACATTTGGTATCGTAGTTTGAATGCAGTGAATAATGGAGTTTAAATTCATTGTTCATATTTGTACGTGTTGAATCACTGATTTTCATGAGAAACATCCTTCTAAAGAACTTTATGATAAGAAAAAGCACAACTAGCTGGTAAAGGCGCTCCATTGTGTGAACTAAGCATAAAGAGAGCATGGTATTCTGTGTGTTTAGTTCATTGATGCATTGAATGTTGATTGATTTGGCTTTAGGGTGGTCGTTAAATTAAATATGAATCATTGAGTTGAATTGGTTTAAATGTATGTGGCTTGACATGAAGACGATGTAGAATGTTCGAAACAGAGACAATGCGCATTTTTAATTCTTGTGTGTTCAAAACCCGAAGTGCCCTGAAGCATGTCTCTCTCCATTGATTAAATCCTTTGTTTCATTTGAACAAACTAAGTGTTATATCCATTGTTGTTTACATTGTATTTGTTGTCACTGTAGATATAGTTGTTGTAGCCTTTGAAGATTTGTTTTAAGTGTTTCATTATATTAATCCTTGAAAATATTTCACTGTAAAAGATAATTTATTCCTTTGTTTAATGTGTTGTTATCAATGTTCAATGTGGCTTGTCGCTGGTTAAGAAAGGCAACCTAAGGAGACATAGTTGAGACTTCCAACTCCAATGCAATGACACTTTCTTCCAGTTATTAAATGTAATGCAACTTCCTTACATGTGATCTTTGCACAGACTATCTGTTGGAAATAATCCTCTTGATTCTTTTTATCTCTTGCATTTGGTACATTTGTGAAACCGGGCCACAATTTCAACGGTGTTTGAGAAACTAGTTAGCAATGATGTCCCTCTCTCTAACTAGTTAAGAGAGAAGGTACAAGATTATTTACCTGATATTCGCACACATCAGGCATCATGGAGGCACATGTAAGAGGGACCGTAGCTATCATATTGGTCTAAATATTGGAGCTAGCACTAGATTTGTATAATATACCTTTGATGTTGGCATTGATTGCTCCCTGTCTCACCTACATTCTATTCATGTGCAAAATTTGATTTATTACGTCGCTATATTCAACATGAAGTTCCAAATCAATGTTTCCTAGAATATGCAGTGGTAATAAATGTAATAAAATATTAATGCTAGTTGAGGCATATTACCGTTGATTCGTGATTAAGATTCATTGCAGTGTTTGAGAAGTCATATTAAAAAAAAATGGTTATAGTGATTACAGTTATAGTCCATTTGGTCTGCAAACTTGCAAAGTTTCATTTCACGAACCAGTGTTGTGTAAATTCTAGCCTAAGGTATTAATAATATAGTTGGAGAAAATGGCTATTCTTGATGATGCATTAGATTTACTGAATACACTAATACATTCCACTATTGGTGGGATGGTAAATATCAGCAAGGACACTCTTTCTGATATTTATACTTGTCTGCATAATGCACATGAAAAGATTGATTTTTTGGAACTAGAACCTTAGTTCCATCAAGATGAGCTTCAACAGATTTGTCATTCTATTATTTTTGCTCAAAAAAATTTGTTGTTCAAAGTTAAAATAAACACCCATCAATAGCCAGCAAGTGATAAAATTAGTAAGATTGAGGTTGAATCAGATCCATTACCCAATGAAGCAACAACTGTACATGCAGATGCAGAAATTTAGTGTTCACTTCTCAAGTGAGTCATCAGACCTTGGGAAGAGCTTGTCCAGAATAGGCACATAACAAATATTGGATATGATAATGATTTTTCCTTTCATATTATAGACTTATCACAACCCATTCAGTTTTAGAGTGTTGGATTCCTTCATGACAGTTCACCTTCAGCTGTTCCAGCTTCTGCTCCTCTTCCACAACAACAACAACAGATTATGAAATACCAACACTATGACTGATTTGGCCATGTGAAATATCATTGTTTTGATATTCATCCACGTAAGCACTATCATAAAATCAATCATTCTTCAAATAGATGCTTCAAGAACAAGCCTCTCGCAAGAAAAAATATTCGTCTTGGATAGATCGCTTCTTAGCAATGGGCATCAATAACCAAGAAGATATTTCAGTCATATGTCAGAACTTTTTCTAGAGTATTTCATAGTCTTGCAATTCATTTTTCTCCATCATCTCACTTTGTATCTTATGGGGGGGAAGTGACAATCATCTACAAGCTTCAAAGCCAAATCAAGAGAGCAGGAGTCACAACCTGTCATACTAGATTCAGAGTTGTAGCCAGAGACAAAGATGAACTTCACCATGCCCTTAGTTGGTGACGCCTCTTCAAATAATTCCCAACACTTCATCTAGCATAAGACTTTAACTTCTTGCAGGTTTTGGAAGAGTTCTAGGAATTTCATCAAGAACTCTAGAGTTGTTGGTAATTGTTAAACCATCACAAATTGAGACCTCCCTTTTCAAGTTTAGGTTCTCCCTTTTTATGGGGTGTGAAGCCTCCCTTTCAAGGTAAAAGGTTTCGCTATCCAAAACATCAGGAGAACATCCTCTAGGAGAAGAACTCAGCTTCTTATCAGACCTGGAATATTTTTGGAAACTATACTAAGCATTCTAATGTTGGTGGTCATCATTAAACCACCTCCCTTATAGCAAAATTTAAGAGAGCACGTTTAGCCTAGTGCTTCCATGCTTTTTTGCACATTTTGTATTACAACTCTCTCTTGGACTCATACATAACCCTTTGGCTTAAGGGGGGAATGTTGGACACCTAATCCTCTAAGGGTTGGTGCGAAAGCTGAATAGCCAAAGGAAGTCCAAGGGACAACTTGGAATATGAAACCAGGGGTCATTCCTATGTATTATAAATATGTATCATTGTGAATAAGAAAAGGTAATCCAATGTTTATAATTCATATTGCCTCCACCATGTATGTGTTTAAGAACAAGCTTCATGAGTGGATTTAACCATTTAATTTTAGATCTTAGCTTGAGCTACTATTGAGGTATTATATTTTATGTCATATATCTCACCCCCTTCTAAAGTCGAACTAATCCCTAGAACAGTAAATCCAAAATGACCTCATTTACCCTATAAATGCAACACTTTCCATAGAGTATGAGTTGGATTTTGGAGAGTCTGATTATGCCCTTATGCTCCCCATTTGTGTCTAGATTTCTATAAACCATCCATGTTATTTAGGTGTGATTTAAGACTTACCATTGAGGTAAAGGAAGGACAAGATAGCTCGAAGAGATTCAAAAAGTAAAGGCCTACAAGAGTTATAATCTTTTCATGCCATTATTATTAGAAAAGTGAATTATTTCTCATATACATTATGCCTTGATTAGGCATATGTAGAACATGAATCCTTGACTTCTTGTTTAGAGTTTTTTGTATATGTTATATTGTATATTTTTTTCTCTTTCTTCCTTTGGATGATTTGCAAGTTGCACTTTTAGAATTGGATTTGGAGCTGAAGCTAACAGTTAAGGAGAAGAAGGAAGTTTGCATTCGATTCCAAATAGATTTCCATTCATATTTCAAACATATCTAAGGAGAAACATTGTGTTTTTATCTTGGTTATTTCTATACTAAGCCACTAGGTCTAGGGAAATTACTTGTGTAAGCAGAAGGAATTTATCCACAAAATAAAGGGCTTGGGATATCTAGAATATCGCCAAGGTTAGAAGGAGCGTCAAGCAAAAATTCAGGAAATATTTTTTTAATCCAAAGCATTCATTGATTTTTATAGAAGTGGAATTAATTGTTCCATCATTATTTATTAGTTTCTCTCCCTCGATGTGTCTCATCGATTTATTATTTTCTCCTCAAACATCACTCGGTATGTGCATGCCATTTACTCGCCATCTTCTTCACGTGGTGGTAAATAATTGTAAGGTGGTTTGAAATGAATTTTTTTGCATGGCCGACAGTTATGGGATGTGAGAAGTCTATGAAGTGTCATGATAGGAGGGAAATACCTAATTTCTCTGATTTTTAAATCCCACTTTCTATCTTTCACGTGATATGTTGTCAGAGTTACATGCTGAATATTTATTAATCACTGATTTTCTCAAACTACCTTCCAAAAATTGCTCAAGGCTCTTGTTCTGAATCTATAATCTATTGAATCATATATCATGAGTTTGTTCTGTCATATGTTTCCTTCTCAATTAAGTTCAATTTCTTTGTTTGTGTTATGAAACTAGCTCACAATAAGATAGAAAAGAGCAATAAACACCTTATAATTCAACCTCTTTGAGGGGGAAAACTCCTTTACATTACACAAATGAACAATTCTTCGATGATACAAATGACAAGACCTCCTTTATATATATAGGAGTCTAAGGGGTCGTAATATAATCAGAGCCGACATAACAATAATAATGTAAGGGAACAACAATAACAATAGTGGGCTTCTATGGGGCACAATAATAACAATATGGGGAGTACATGGGCACAACAATATAATAACGGGGTTGTACTAAGAACAATAAGGGGTTACACTAGTAGTATAGGGACCTGACATGCCCCTCTCCTTCAAAAAGTGTTGTCCTCAAAGTTTGATTAGTTCTTAATGATTTTTTATAAAATTCCTGTCCTCCCACGTGGAATATTTAGCAGGTATGTTCTTCCACCTAATGAGATACTCTAAAATTGATTGATTTTGTAGTTGTTGGGTTCTTTTTTTTTTTACTACTCCAGGCTCTAGTATGATTTTTCCTTCATCATCAAGTTCTGGCAATATTGTTTGGACTGGTATCTTCTACAACTTTTGAATGAGTGACAACACTTCTTCGTCTTTCTTCCATTCATCCCTTGCTTTGTTTATCCAATCTGGTTGGATAATAGAAATAGCACAAAACAATGCTTCATCATCCTCATCCTTTCTTGAGAGTGCATCTGCAACAAAAATTTTCCTTCCCTTTTTTGTAGATGATTTCAAAGTCATAACCCAGCATATTTGTGACCCATTTTTTCTATTCTTCTAAAGATAATCTTTGTTATAAAAAGTATTTAAGAATATCATGATCCATTTTTACCTTGAGTTGTTTTCCCATTAGATAAGGTCACCATTTCTTAAGTGCATGTAGCATTTCCAACATTTCATTTTCATAAATAGATTTCTTGAGATGTAGCCGTAAAAATACCTAATCGCCTACATCAAAACTTCTTTCACTGTGATGTTGATATGCTCGTTGTTTCTTACAATTCTGCACCAAAGTGGTGTTATCCTTTAAAAGTTAGAAAACTTGTTGTTGGTGCTAAATGTGATCTTTCACTGCTTGAATTTCTTTCTTCTTGATATGTCCTTCTATCTTGAGAGTTTTAGGAGTGGTAATTTCTTCCAATGCATTCCAAGATATGGTCGGATTCATTTCTTGATGCTCGATGTGATCTTTCACTTATTGAACATTTTATTCTTGATTTGTCCTTCTATCTTGATAGTTTGAGGAGTGGTAATTCCAACTAATGCATTAAAAGATATGGTCGGATTCATTTCTTCTTTCTCGATGTGATCTTTCACTTCTTGAACCTTTTTCTTCTTAATATGTCCTTCTATCTTGAGAGTTTGAGTGGTAATTGTTGCCAATGCTATACACGATATGGTCAGATTCATTTCTTCTTTCTTTGGGGTTGGTTCTTCATGTATATCCTCTTCTTTTGATGTTTCTTGATCCTTTCTTCCTCCTCTTCATAATCTATGTAAAATAATTTCTTCTCAGCACACTTATGACCTTTATTGCATTTTCTATCACAATTATAAAAAATCCCTTTTGTCATTTTTCTTCCAATTCTTGTGGTGCAAACCTTGTACATTGTGGAAGGCTAGGAGAAAAAACATTTCCATAATTATAGTCATGAATGGTAGGATTCCTTGTTTCCATAATTTGGTTTTCAATTTTTCTTTCCAACCCGAATGCCTTCTCCAATGAATTAGGTTCCCAAAGGTGAACCTGATGTTGAATGTTATCCTTTAAAGTCCCTATGAAGACATCAATCATTTTCTTCTTTGGAATATCATTTACCCTTATATTCAATTTTTGAAAGTCCTCAATGTGCTTGAACCCTTTTATTTGAGAATTATCAATTGGATAAAGAAGATGTTTTTCTTTGTATCCTCATAATGTTCTATTATTTCCTCCATGAAAATTGACCACGTGACAAGTGGTTTATGAGAACAAAGCCATTCATACAATAAAAATTCATTCAGTTCCAAATATAAAGATGCACTATGTACCTTTTGTAACCGTTGCACCTCATGTAGATAAAAATATTTCTCCATTTTTAGTATCCAATTTATGGATCCTTGCCATCAAACTTCCTCATATTGCCTTTTCTTGATTTTAGGACCTCGATCTTCAGACGATTGTAACTATGTAATTTGGATCTCCCAGTCCTGAGATGGCGACTTATGGTAGCCATCTATGTCCTCTTTCCAATGCCACCAGTCCGATCGAAATTTGATTCGTCAAGAAAGAGTTATGCACAATCTGCCAAGATGACATGGTTATATACCTTTTCAGAAGAGTGAACTTGTATGATGCAACACATGTCACTGTTTTGACCTTCAAATATGAAATAGATACAAAGAAAACTAAAGCTCATCCTCTTTCTGTAAATTCTTATGAAATTTCAATTTGATGCTTAGAGAGATAATTATGACGATGTTCCCCAAGTCACCTATTTGGGATGTAATTCGGGAGCCTACAGAAACGCTAAATGTCTTGGAGTGTATCTCCGAAAATATAGCGAAACAAGATCTGGCATTTAGGCCCAAGCTTCCCCATGATTTCGTATCAAATGGGTTTTATGTTTGGAAGTTGAACCTTCGTACAAAACAAATTATAGTGATACGGCCACGATGAACTGTTTGAGATTGAATTTTGGAGCTTTCGAAAACTTTAACTTCCTTAGATCAAATCTCTGAAAAATGTAGTGAGACAAGATCTAAACTTTGGACCCAAGTTTTAGAACAATTTTGTACGAAATGGGCTTTTTGTCAATCTTCTAAAACATCACAGAAAAAAGTTATAGTGAAAATTCCATGAAGACCTCTTTGGAGCAACAAAACCTTAGAATCCAAAGCTCTAATACTAAATGTTATGAAACCAACTCACAATAAGATAGAAAAGTGAGATAAATGCCTTTGAATTCAGCCTCTTCGAGGGGACAACCTCATTTACATTACACAAATGGAAAATTCTTGGATGATACAAATGACAAGACCTCCTTTCTATATATAGGAGTTTAGGGGGTCATAATATAATCGGAGCCGACATAACAATAATAATGTAAGGGAACAAAAATAACAATAGTGAGCTTCTATGGGGCACAATAATAACAATATGGGGACTACATGGGCATAACAATATAATAAGGGGGTTGTACTAATAAGAATAAGGGGTTACACTAGTATTATAGGGACCTAGCACTTTGCATTATGTTCATCACTCGTCTCTATATTGATGTTATTCCATATTTCTCTCTGCTCATATAATATTGTTCTCGTCATGTTCTCGTTCAATAATGTTATTGAGTCTACCTTCTTAATTCATTATTTATCTTCATTTAGTGAGTCTTCAACTATTATGTCAGTTATTTTTAACACTAATTTAAAACTACTATTTTAAATAACATACTAATTTTATCTTGAAAAAGAAAAAATATTTAATAATTTAATAATTTTAATAATTTGATTTAAAATTTTACAAAGTTAGTTAGTCTATCACTAAGTAGTCCTAAGGCTAACCTGCACTAAATGTTCATAACAAAACTACCGTTCAAGGAAGGCGTCATTAAAAAGTCACTTGAAAATGTGTCCTTGTAGTGTTTTCAATTGAATGATGCTACATGGTTGAATGTATTATATGAAAAATGTTCCTAGCCATGTGATTTGAAGTTTCTTTGGCTTTCCTTTTACTCTAATATCATACAATAAGACTAGGTTATTGACATGAAATCAATGATATCTCCCTCATCCAGACTCCAATTCACCCTATTGTTTCTCTGAATTTGGGTATTTTTCCGCAAAGAATCCAGATATGTAATTTTTTTTATTTTGCAAAAAAAATACCCAAAGTTTGATATCTGATCTGCAAACTCACCACCCAATAATTCCTGCAAAAAAAAAAAAAAAATCTACCCACTTTTCCCAATAAAGTTCTTTGATACCACTTGTAATAGATCTGACCTGAAAATATATAACAATGAAAAATATACCCAATACTGAAATTAAACCGAAGAGCCAATACAAGAGGAAAATAGAGAAACCTCAAATATTTATTAATATCAAAACCCTTGAGGTCAGGTAACACCATACAATCACACCCTAAGGAAGGAGAACACTCCAGAAGCTATATGCTTGCCTATACAATAATCCATGACCTCTCTCAATGGGGAGTCTCTAGCCTCTATATAGGCTTCATACATTCAATACCATGGGTCTCTCAATGCCATATATATAATACAATGGGCTTATCACATTATTCATAACTACTTGTGGTCTCTTACATGATCCGGGTTAACCACTTTATCTATTAACTATGGCCCATTTATTTATTATCCTTACACCTCATTATTACCATGGCTACCTCCCTTTGTACCCCATAATATCCCATAATATCCCCCCTAGGTATACTACAATGGTACGTATAGTACGACAAACATTGGTACTATTACTTTTCTGAAGGATTCTATTTCTCCTCTCACATTAGAATATGTCATGAATGTCTGGGTTTAAAGAATAATTTCCTTTCATTTTCCATGTTGGAGGATTGTGGCTACGATTTGATATCTAGAAAAGGAAAGGATTTCCTTCGTCATATAGCATCAGGAAAAGTGAAGCAGATCAGGGTTTAGGTGAAGAATATCTAAAAATTGGATGTAGAAGACTATGTTTCTTTGAGCACAAAAGTAGAGAAGGTGCAGATCTGAGACATCAATGATTTTTTGCATAGAAGATTAGGTCGTTTGCACCAAGGACCTTTGAATATCAACCAAAAAAAAATATACAAGACATCCCAAGGGTACACTAGAGCATAGAGACATGTGAAAAGGGTGTACATTGGGGAAGTACATCAAAGCTACCTTTCATGACATGGATAGTCGAGCTGAAGCGATCCTTGAAAGAGTTCACTCAGATGTGTGAAAACCGTTCTCAATAGCCTCCATGGCCAAGAATATGTATTATCTAATATTTGTATATGATTTCTCACATAAATGTTGGATTTCCTTCATGTAGAGGAAATATGATATGTTCACTAAATTTTTTGAATTTAAAGCACTTGTTGAGAAAGACAGTAGAAAGAAATTTAAAGCTCTTAGGAGTGATAACAGTGGAGAATATGTGAAGAATGAATTCAAGAACTTATGTGCATCATAAGGAATTTTATGGGATTTAATAGCACCCCATAACCCAAAGTGGAATGGGGTGGCTAAAAGGGAGAACATAAGTATTGTGGGAGATGCACAGGAAATGTTACATGATTAGCGCCTACCATTGCAATTGTGGGGTGAAGCATGAAACACATCTTTATATGTGTAGAACATAAGTCTGGATCGAATTCCCAGGATGACTACAACAAAAGAAACTTTTTTCACGTAAGAAACTAGATTTGGCACACTTTAGGAGCTTTGGGTTATCAATTTATTGTCATGTTACCAAGGATGCAAGGAAAAAGCTAGAACCAACAGCTGAGTTGGGCATATTTGTTCGGTACACTGATACACCCTACAACTATTGGGTGTACTATAGTGGTTCGTAGAGATGTGAATTTCAATGAAGAGAAGGCCATGATATTTTCCCTTGAGAGGGAGATTCATTTGCATGGAGAAGAGGAGCTTTTAGCTCCAAAGGAAGAACCTCAAGATGATGTGGAGCAACCACATGCATAGGAGTAGAGAGTTGAAGCACCCACTCATGTGAAGACTTGCAGAGATGGAAGGAAGCACACAGGAGAGGATGAGATATTGATGCATGATACTAGAGAGAATGTGGGAGCACCCATATTATAGTGTAGGCAGAGGATGTCACCAGATCAGTAGACTAGCTACATGTCTCTCATGAGCGAGCATGTAGAGATTCAGTCATCCACATTCAGGGAAGCAACACAGAAACTAGTACAGGTTGATGCCATGGTTGAGGAGTATGTCTCAATTATCAGAAAAAAAATGTTTTAGAAGTGGGCCCAAGTCGAGCAGACAAGTCATTGGAGAGTTCCAGATGGATTTACAAGGTAAATAAAACAACAGATGGGAGTGTTGAGAAACAGAAGGCTATATTTGTGGCTAGAGGCTTCTCCCAAGTGGAGGGAATTGATGATGAGGAGACCTTTGCTCCAGTAGCAAGGTACACTTCAATCAGATTTATTCTATCATTGTCAGTGTAGATGGCATGGAAGATACAATAGATGGATGTGAAGAAAACATTCATCAATGATGTGATTGAGGAAGAGGTGTACATTGATAAGTCAGAACGATTTGAGACCTTCAACAGAGAGTCACATGTGTGCAGACTCAAGTGAGCATTGTATGGATTGAAACAAACACCCTGTTCTTGGTACACTAGGATTGACAACTAGTTCACTAGGTTGGGCTTCACCAAAAGGGAAGCAACTGTGAATCTTTACCATATTATCTTTGAAGGTAAATTACTGATTATAGTATTATATTTCGATGATTTAATTCTAACATGTGACAAGAATCTAGTAAAATCTTGCAAAGAAAATCTCACAAGAGAATTCGAGGTGGACCTTGGGATCATGCATTATTTCCTTGGTACAGAAATATGGCAAGGAGATGAGGAAATGTTTTTCTATCTCGAAAAGTATGCCAACAATATGCTCAGGAAGTTCCTCATGACGAGAAGCAAACCCATGGAGAATCCTCTAGCAAGAAATTGGAGGAAGGAAGATGCTACATCAAGTTAAGTAGTGCAGGCTACTATTTACAAGCAATTTGTGTGTTCAATTATGTATTTGGTGAACACATGACCCAACATATGTTTTTCAATTAACCATCTTAGTCAAGCAGTGGTTAAGCCAACCAGACTCTATTAGATGCAAGCTAAACATATGTTGAGATACCTGAGAGGCACCACTTAGTTTTGTCTTTGGGATAGACAAATAGAGGTGGTGAAGCCTCAAGGATTCACAGATCTAGATTGGGTAGGGAGCCCATTTGACAGGAAGAGCACATAAGGGGAAATCTCCACCATTGGGTCAGAGAAAATTTCTTGGTACAACAAGAATCAAAGATCAATTGCACTAAGTTTGGTAGAACCAGAGTACATGACTTCTATTCAAGCAACTTATGAGGCTATTTCGATGAGCAAGGTCCTTTTTGGGTTATTTAGCCAACAGGTGGATCCTAGAGTGATTTATTCTGACAATCAAGGTTGTATCAAAGTTGAGAATCTGGTTTTTCATGATTAGTCCAAGCATATCGACATCTAGTATGACCATCTACGAGATTTTGTGCAAAGGATAAGCATCTTGTTTGAGTAAATTCCTGTAGAGGAACAAGATGCAAATATTTTGAGAAAGGGATTTTCAAGGTGAAAATTGAAGTTTGATAGAGGTAAGAATGGGTAATATATAATCCCTTTCTTGTTGAGAGAGAGTGCTGAAAATGGAACAAGAAAATCCTAATTTAATTTTGTCCTTGAATTAAATCATGAATAAAATTGTAATTCCACATATCATGACAACTTGTACTAGTTAACTAAGTTAATTTGACTTATTTGGCTCAGTTAATTTGATTTGAGGGTCTAATTTGAGTAAAGTAGAGTGTTTCTTACTTTATAGTAGCCCTGGTTGAGTTTATTTTGACTTGTAATTAATTAATTTGATTTAACTGAGTTAAAGTCAGCTAAACTAGTTCCAACTGTTGGAGGAACCAGTGGGAGGTCAATAAGTGGGATGCTACCTGCAGTGATCAACCAGTTAATTGATGATTCACTCAAAATTAACTCATGCATGTTAGATTTGAGAGTTACCAAGTTGAGATTGGAGTTTAGGGGCATTGTACTAAAATTTTTATAATCATATGAATTTTACAGGTGGTGAATGTAGTTAGAGGAAAGACAATGATGGATTGCACAATTCATTTGAGGCATTTTCCTAATTAATAGGGGGTTGATTCCCAAGGAAACTATTAGGGTCCTATAATTTATAGGATCTCAATGTAATTGACTGAGGTATCTCAGGAATCTTATTTTGTAAATATTTGTCAATCTACCAATGATTTCCAAATAAAAGAAAACTAGAATAAAAAATGAAAAGAGGGTATAAAGAAGAAGAATAAATAGAGAAATAGAAATATTGAAAAAAGATAAAAATATTAAACCCCACTATAAAAGAAAGAAAATAAAAAAGAGATAAAATTGAAAGTGTGCAAGTCTAAATGCCACTTCTCATACAAATTTTTGCTTCATTTTTATAAAATAAATTTGTGTGTAGCTTGTTCAAAATGCCACAATCACTTGCTTTAAATTTTAGTCCTACTACATAATCATGACTAGACTTCTTTGAATTTATTCAAATTAGATAGAGAATGAAGGTTTATTGAACAATTTAATCTAGATAAATCATTATTTAGGTAGAAAATGACATTGAACCAATTTCTTAATCTAGGTCAATAGGAGAAATAAGGCATAGGTTAGATAGTTTTTCTTTCTGCATAAAAGAAAATGAAAATGGGTTTGCTAGTCTAAGTGCACCCTCGAGATTAAAATAAAAATTATAATCTAGATACGGGTAGGTAGATTTGGTGGGTTACTTAAATGTCAGCATACATTTTATCCTAAGTTCAGAGGATAAATATGTGCAAGGATAAATTAATTTCATTTCCCTATTTTTCTCATATCCTAAGTCCGAAAGAAAAATTTTGTAAGCCTTAGCGGGCAAATCATTTTGTCGTAGGTGGATAAATTTTTTTCACCTCGATGCTTGGGGATTCGGTCCACCACTTCATCCATGGCCATAATTATTTTTCATCACCCGCTTCACATTCTCCCTTTACCATCGAGGGGGGGGATCCAGAAGGTGGTTTCTCTCATCGAGCCCTACTCCCTACATGGTGCCTCCCAGTGATTTCACACCCATCTACTAATACCATTTACAAACCATCGCCCCTTCGAAAACTACCATCCCGCATCCACTCTTAATGCGCCCCCACCACTCCTCCTCTGCCACTCTCTTCCTGCCACCTATCCCAACCATTGGTCTAATTTGTTGACACCTAACCATCAGGATTGCATGAATAAGTGTAAATAATGTAAATAAATAATAATAAATATGAATAGTCAATGGGAGATGAAGTGAACAATCTCTCCCTCATGTATATATTAAATACCAACCTGAATGAATATGAAAAAATTGTTTTTGAGGATTTACTGCTTGGTCTGACATGGTATTAGAGCCAACACCATTTTTGGCTTCTATCTACCATTGTAACTCCCTTCTGTTAATTTTCAGAAATCTGGGTCTGCCCTCTACGTGATAATCTGGGTAATGCTTGAGTGAGGAGTCCATTTGTGAGTGTAGAATTATAGTTCGTCAGTCCCTGTAGAGAGCAATTTTTTTTATCCAAAGCGCGATTGTCTATAATCTAGGTCTGCTCACTAAAAGATTGTATACACCTCACCTCCACAGCCTGCATAATATATTCTTTCATATAACGTTGTTGTGTTTCTTTCCTATAACACTGTCTATGGTATCCTTGAATAAGTTCTGTTGCAGCAATCGCTACTCCTACGAAACATTGTCTCAGTCTCCAAGCTGATATATAACAGTGCTTTCACATAAGTCTGTTAGCTGCTCTCTCCACGGTAATTGTGAGTCGGATTGCTAAGTATTCACTTGAATTTCATCTCTGACCTCCACTAACAGTGCTTTCACATAATTCTGCCAGTTGGCATCCCTCCATATGTTGCTCATTAGTTTTGCCTACCTCTCAATTTGCGTCCCCAAAAGACTTGTGCTATCAGGCAACGCTTTACCAAGCATCAGACATCATTGAAGTCTGAGAGATAGAAAAAGAAAGTGATGTATTTTCCAATGAGAAAGTATGCAGTCAAGGTGTAAAGCATAGGATTTTAGCTTTCATGCAAGTTACTGATGGGATGATATTGCCTATTATATTTCCATCCACATTTTTGGCAAATTCTGATTTGCATCAGAGTTTTGATTTGCTTTTGAGCAGTTGATATTGTTCATCTTTTATTTCTCTTGAATTGCAACCATATTCTAATGCAAAAAATAAATGGCGATATTCTATATGGATAGAATATAGTTTTTCTCTTTGTATATTAAATCAATTTCTTACCTAATCAATAAGGAAGAATAAGGCTTTATTATTTTGAAGTACATAATTTTGTCCATCAGAAGTATTTTTTTACAGTACACAGATTTTACAGTTCACAGGTTTTACAATGCATTCAATCATATCTATTGTGGGAATAGTTCTCACTGGCAAGGATAACTATCCTGAGTCATCCCGGATGATAAAACACACCCTCATTTTCAACGAGTTGTGGAAAGGAGTGTGTATTGGAGATGGAGACAAAGAGCTAGAATAGCCTACCTCAGAGGAAGAGTTCACCATTTTGGAAAATAAGAATAGCAAAGCCTATGCATTAATTGCAGCCTCTATAAGTGAAGAGGTGAGTTGCCATATTTTTCCATTTTCAACTGCTTTCAAAGCCTTGCAAAAGTTGAAATAACTCTATGACTCGCATTCTGCACTTGAAGTTGTTCAAATCATGATTAAACTCTTCACTCTTTAATTACAAAATAATGATCCTCTTTCTCTTGCATCCGAGGTAAAATCTTTAATGCATGATATCAAATCCACTAAGGTTGAATTGGATATTCCTCTTATCGCTTTTCTCAAGGCACTTTATCCTACTTACCCCAATTATCTTGAGTCGTTGCAAGCAAATGGAAATCTCAAAGATATTACATTTGACTCTTTTGTGAAAAAATTTGCTGAAAGAGAGAAAGCTTTTGGAAAGAAGACAGCCCCAAAATCTTCTGAAGGGGCTCGGTGCCTTTCTCATAAAGAAAATAATATTTCCCAAGATTCTTCCAGAGGAAGAGGTGGTCGTAGAGGAAGAGGAATATATTTCAAAGGCAAGAGGGGAGACACTCTCAAGGAGAAAATTTAGATTTTCACTGCATACGTGATCCGGATTTAAACAGGAACGCAAAAAATACAGAGATAACCATATACACAAATATGCAACGGAAATAATACTTCATTTCATTAATGGAAAATACTGAAATATTCTTACAACCAGAAATGGAAATAAACCAGCTAGCGCGATGGTAGCTTATCTCTGAGAAGAGATGTGGTGACTACATGCCTCTGAACTGTTCCGAACTGTGTTACAATGAGGATCGAAGGCCTATTTATTGTTGAGAAATAATGAAAAACCCTTCACATTCCAAAACCTAACCCTTGAAGATGAAACGCCAAATTGTGGGCCCTGTTTTGGGTAAATTGGTACATCAATTTCCCGGGGTCGTAACTTTGGCATACGATCTCCGTTTGACGCGTATGATAGCTCGTTAGAAAGATCTATCCGAGAACTACCACTTTGGGAAGGGCAACATGGTCCATGGACCCATGTTGCCCCCAGATTTCCCAAAAAACGTCGTTTAGGGTCTGAAAATGGCTCCGGAAGTTTAGGACCCGAAAAAACTGCTAAAAATAGTAAATTGTGCTACAATTACGGAAACTGTAAAACTGAAAGAGACAGTTGTGGGGGTCCAAATGGGATAGGTGGGTGGCCACCAACATCAACCTGGATCAATATATCAACCCATACTCGATTGTGCTGCACACATACCTCAAAATGTGCTTCGCCGCTGTCCAATGTACCCTCTTCGGTTACGCCATAAACTAATTGAGGGCATTAACTGCAAAGCAGATATCTGGTCTATTGTTGACTAGATACATGAGAGAACCGATGAGCTCTCTATACAAGATGGATCAACATCCATATCATCTAATGCATCTATCTTCTTTGAGTTGGTGATCATGGGCGTAGACATGGGTCTACAATCCTACATTCTGAATCTCTTCAGAATATCTGTAGCATATCTTCCTTGCCGAAGGAAGATCTCCCCGTCCTTTTTCCACACTTCCAATCCTAGGAGATAGTGCATCAACCTCAAATCCTTCATATCAAAATTTGTTTCCAGGTTCCTCTTGTAGCCCTCTATGAGCCCTGATGACCTTGTCAAGAAGAGATCATCCACATACAATACTAGGATGAGTGGCTCACCCTCTACCATCAAACAGTAAAGGTTTGGATCTGCGTCACTCTTGATGAATCCCATCTGCTGCAAGTAGTTGTCAATCTGACCATAGCATGCCTGGGAGCCTGTTTGAGCCCGTATAGAGCTTTTTTCAATCTACACACATGAGTGCGCCTCTCATGAGTCTCGAAGCCCTCTGGCTGTTCTATGTACACTTCTTCCTCTATCACCCCGTTGAAGAATGTTGTCTTGACGCCCATCTGGTGAATCTACCACCCCATCTGAGCTGCTAGGTATATAATTGATCGGATAGAAGTGTATCTGGCAACTGGGGCGAAGGTTTCCTCATAATCTATCCATTCCTTTTATGATACCCCTTTGCCATGAACCTAGCTTTTTAATTCTCCACACTGTCATCTACCGCATATTTGATCTTTCCACCTCAAACCTGCAACTGATTTGTCTTCTGGCCTGGGCACTACCTCCCAAACATCATTCGTGATGATAGAGCTGTACGCCTCTACCATGGCATCTATCCACACCTGACGCTGTGCGGCTTCCTGAAAGCTAGAAGGTTTTGCAACCTGAGCTACCAATGCTTGGTACCTATTAGGTTGTCTGCGCTCTCTCTTGTTCGTCCTAGGAGCTCTAATAAACTCCTCTGCATCTCTCAATGTATGACAAACCTCTCTGCTGGATTGACCATTAGTGTTGGGAGGTTCAACAAGCTCCTTCTCATTCTGTCTTTGTTGTTCCGTCTGCTGTGAACTCACTGGATCTCCTGCACTTGAGGAAATTCTGGTACTAGTTACTGTTCTAGATCCCTATCACTATCCTACTGGCGGTCCCACTGGCTGCCCCTGCTGCTGGACCATTGGAGCTTCCGCTGGCTGTTTCAGATCACTTGCAGGCATCTCACGAGATCTCTTGAAAGCTTGGTTCTCCATGAACTTTATGTCTCGTCTCACCACAATCTTCCTGTTGCTAGGAATGTAGATCCTGTATTCCTTTGAGGTCTCGCTATACCCAACGAGAAACCCCTTCTCTGTAGTCTGATCAAATTTGGTGAACTTCTCATTTGGCACATGACAATAAGCAATGCTTCTGAAGATCCTAAAGTGACTAACTTCTGGATTCTTCTCTATGAAGATTCCTTCTGGCTTTTCTTCCCCAATGCCCTATGAGGAGTTCTGTTTTGAATATACACTGCTGTGTTACATGCCTTTGCCCATAGAAACCTGGGTAAATGCTGGTCATATAACATTGCTTTTGTAGCCTCAACTATAGTTCTGTTTTTTCGCTCCGCTGCCCCATTTTGCTGTTGATTATATGGCATTGTCCACTCCCTTCTGATGCCTTGCTTCGCACAAAAAATTGTGAAGTCTTTATGAATATACTCTCCACCATTATCTGAGCAAAGCACCTTGATCTTCTTCCCTGTCACATTCTCCACAAGAACCTTAAACTTTTTGAAACAATCAAAGATTTCATCCTTGGTCTTCAGGAAGTAGATCCAGGTTTTCCTTGAATGGTCATCAATAAAGGTGATGAAATATTCGGCTCCACTGAGAGCTCTAGTGGACATCGAGCCACAAATATCTGAGTGTATAAGTCCTAACACGCTATCTACTATGTTGTCACTTATTGGGAATGTTGCCTTAGCATATTTCCCAAGAACGCACCATCTACATACATCATCGTGTTCCGTTCCAAGTTCTAGAACCCTTGTTACTATCTTCCTAGCATCTTGAGTGCTCCATGATGTAAATGTCCCATTCTCCTATGCCATAGCTCATTCATTTCCATCCCATTGCTACTGTCACTACGTACCAGTGTCATTGGAGAATCGAGCTGAAACCTGTATAACTTTTTGCTTCAAACTCCAATCTATCTCACCTTCTTTCAAGTTGGGTGTTTGATGAACACCCTCTTCCCTACGAAGTGGACATCATATCCCTTACACTGTATTTGGGATACTGAAATTAGGTTCATACCCAATCCTGGCAGATGCAGTACATCTATAGTACTGGTAATTGCTCTTGACTCCTTTTGAAAATCGATAGTACCTCTCACCACTGGAGTACACTTTGTTTTGTTTCCCATCGTAATCTGGAAATCCATCTGCACCTCATTATAGCTAGAAAAACATTCTCTAACCCCTGTCATGTGAGCTGATGCTCCACTGTCTATATACCAGACACCTTATGAAGCTGAGCCTGATAAGAAAGTAAATTCCTCCTCCAATCTCAAAAACAGCTCTAGAGCCCCCTAAATATCAAATCTATCCATGGCCACACTAGATAATTCTGGGTATGCTTCAATGTGATATTTCTCTTCCTTCTGGCATTGTATTTGCTACTGCAAACCCTTTGTGCCCAGACTAAGAACCTACTTGTCGAAATACTGAGCCACTGCTCCCTCTGCCTATTGTAATCACTTCCCTGGATAATTCAAAATTTTGTGCCACCTGCAACTGAAAAATTGGACCCTTGCCCAGCAATTCGCACTGCTTAGCAAGGTACTACGCAACCCTAGAAAAATTCGTTCTGCTGCTCCCTCTGAACAATAAAATTTCCTCTTTCGACTATGAGCCTTTGGTTTGTTAAATAAGCCTCCGATACCATGTGAAAATTCCTTCAAATGCAACAAATGAAATTATTTCTCCTAACTGATAAATTAATTATGCAACTTATTTTGTTTATGACAAAATAACGAAATATTCACTGCAATTTCTTCACAAAATAAAATTATTGCGGAAGCAAAGACAGGAACCGAGAAATATACTAGCGCCCACACATAAAATTGACACCATTATTTTGGACAAAAGTCCGCAGAAAAACCCAACTTGTGAAAACTAGTGCAACAGTATAAGGGTTTATTTTATTATGCAACAACAATAATTTGAGTACAATAATTTGGATACTATACTCGAAATTTGATCTGAGAGAAATACTAGCAAAATTATTGTGAGTATTTTTCCTCACCCCATAGCTGATTTCAGCTCCAGAACCTACCTCTGCAGCCACACGCAAATCCTTCTGCGTCAGCCTTTGCGTAGAGCTTGCACAGGCTCTGCTGTAGCTACCTTCAGAAAATTTTGAAATCCACAACTCTATCTATCTCTAGCTCTAGAACTGACTCACTGGCTCATCTGACCAAAATCGCAGCCTCCAACTGTTGAATCACTAGCTCCTCCAGCTAGATCGAATTATTCTGCTGCTATGTTTGCGTAGTCCTTGCACGAACTCTCTAGGAATTTCACACCCCCTCTCACTTCCTCTTCAGGATCTGGAAGACTTCTTCCAGAAATGCTGCTGGCCTCCTCTGCCATGTCTGACACCTCTGACACCTACTACTCGATCTCTTGCCTCGATTTTGTTACCGCTCAAACTAGCATGGGACCTAAGGGGGATCCCTAAAGGGAAAATGCTAGGCCAAGGGCAACAAATGGAGTCTTACTCCACTGTCACCTCAACTAAGGCTCCCTGACTTTCACTGATGGGAGGAGACCCAATATGTATGGACTCACTAATGGATGATAAGTGAATGGATATGAGTGACCCAGACCCTTTCCCAAAAGGTTTTAAAGGATGGATCTTGCTTGCTTTCAAAGCAAGGTACTATGTACTTTCTAGGGAAAGGAAGAGGATTTTGGGGGTTAGGTGTATGGGAATAAGCTTTGAAAAGAATTCCTCACACCCTAAAATCATTGTTAGAATTGGTATCCCAAATGGTTCTTGAAGAATGGTCCTTTGAAGGAGCGAGACCACACAGGGCCAAGTGGACCCAGTATAGGATATGAGGAAGGTATGAAACAATCAATGATATTGTTAACATAGACAAGGGGGAAGGATCAAAGAAAGTATTTCACTCAATGATGTTGCTTTGACCCTAGAAAGTGCTAGCCTTGGGGATGGCAGGGCAAGTTTTGGTCTCGGAGTTAGGGTTTGGCTTTTCTCCCAACTCCACTGTCGGAATATCTTCAAATTTGGAGGAGGGCTAGAGGAAAGGCCAATCCATGAGACCCTAAGCGATCGAACTTTTTCAGTGGCTAACTTGTCAGGAAATTGATGCCCTAGGCACCCAAATGTGGCTGGACTTGGTAGAAGGTGAAAGAATAAGTGTTTTGGTGTCCACCCTTGGTAGATCAGTGCCTTAATCCTTGGGAGAATGGAGTCTATGTTGATTATGTGTAATATTTCTTGGTTCATTGTTGAGGAGGCCTCAAAATTACTTCACAAACCCCTGTAGGTCAAGTGAAAGCAATCTTGCAGCTTCTATACTTCAAATGTACAAGAGGAATGGCTTATCAAGGTCATATTTACCCCTAGGAGATTTCGCTCATACTACATGGGCCAATACATGGAGAGAATGTTATAATAGAGACAATCCCACAATATTAAGCACCAATTTGCATGCGGCAATTAGGCTTAAAACAACAAAAATCCCATCCAACATATGTGACAAAAGTAACAAGAATAACATCAAAAATTCGTACTTACACGCAGTAGAGTATATCCAACCATTCACAAATGACAATAGTGAAGCTTCAAGAGAAGATATACCAATAACCATACATCAAAATTCATCCATAAGTGCTCCTATTCATCCCCTAGAAAAAGGTGCAAAATTCTCTAAAGAAGAGAGAGATCCAATCCAAAGTGATGATGAGAAATGATCTCACCTCACTTGTATTTGTACACATCTTAGGAGTTCAAATTAGCCTCCTTGGCCTACGTAAGCTCCAAAAATAAAATAATGTGCTAATAATACATCCTTTTGGTGACAAGCCCTCCAAACTAGCTCATAAATAAAAAAGTAAGCCACTCAAGAGGTCAAATAATAATCTATTCATGTCGTAGGGTCCTCTAAGAGGCCTAATGAGGTCCATGGGTGCTACAATGAAGAATAGGACCCTCAAAAGCAGTGGACAAGGGGTTGGCCCCTTGTAATAACCTGTGGTGCTTCAAATGACATGTGGGGGCACACAAGTGTCCTCATGGGTATCCAAACAAATCGAAGATGTTTGTAGGTGGCCTACAAGGGCTAGGATGATAATGTAGGTGATGCCACATCATCGTACATGCCCTGGATCATCTGCCAAGTGTATGGTGTAGATCTGGGGCTAGTTGGGCATGATGGATCAGGTGCATTCTCCTCGTCCAATAAGTGAACCATGAGCAATCTTTGAATGGCTCTGGGGATTCATAAAGTGCAATTTGCTACTGTGGAGGTCCATGGCTTTCAACGTTCACCCTATATGTGCCAATGTAGCCCTTTGGAGGATTAAGACGCCGTATAGGGAGACCAAACCCAAATGGAAACCATCTGCGATCCTGTATAAGATCCAATGCGTCCACTAGCCTTCTAGTACAACAAGTCATTAGAAAAATCAAGTTAGTGAGCCTACTTAATCATGGACCACAAGTGGGGACTCCATAATGGCATGCCCTTGCATAATGGGCTTCAGGATGTGCCAATGTCTCATAAACTCCTAATGGGGTTAACCAATTATCCTATTAGGTGGTTTCTACATCTAATGGGGATAATATAGTCAAGGTACATCCGTCAAAAGGTGGTGGCATGTGATAGATTAGTGGTGAAGTAGTGGATGAGAAAGGGCAGCGTTAGGTCACATGCTGGGGTACATGGCTAACTAATAAGAGGGAAGCCCACACTTGGGTTTATAATGTGTAGGAGGGAGAAATCGTGGTACATGAGGTGCCCCGAATTTGATTTTTCCACCCTTCTTTATATGCCTTTTTCCTTTTTATGATTTCCTTTGATTAATTGCTTGCGACTGAAGGGGTTAAAGCATGATGTGTAAGATATAGCAGTGGAATCCCCTTTTTACGGTGGGGTGGTTCATCGCCCACCAAGGGTTGGGGCAATCATGAGTTCCCATATGATGAAGAGGGCTCATAGAACTTGTAGGAACCAAGGTGATGGCCATGATGATGGGGTAAAGCTCATGTATTGGCTTTTGTCCACGTGCTAAATGTTTTTGTTCCAACCATTTTTTTCATTTTGTGGTACTTTTCCTTTTGAATGTGGCCATATATGCTTTCAACTTTCTTTTCCGCTGCATCAACCTCCGGGCTTCATTCCATGCCTTGACCCAAGGTGTGGGCAAGGGGAACGAGCGAGCTAACCCTATGTGGACCCGATGGAGGGATGTGGACTCCGGTGGGAGACCTAAGGTGTGGGCAAGGGGAAGGGGCGAGCTAACCCTATGTGGACCCGATGGAGGGATGTGGACCCCGGTGGGAGAAATGATGGATGGGGTAATAATGAATGGAAAGAGGGTAATATGAGTGGATAAGGGAGCGGGACCACGCAACCAAAATTGGGGTTTCCTGTGAAATACCATCCATAGAACCCAATGGTCAGTAAAAGAGATCCTAGGGGACTAGAATCCATGGTTAATTCCTAAAAGGGGTCTAGGGGATAGAAGCATAGACCGACAAGCAAACTACAATACTCAATTTCCAAATGACAAGGCATACTTTTAGATTCATGAGGTCGACCTTCAAACTTACGATCATGGCAGATGGGTGAGGGACCACATGGTTGGCTCAGGTGGTGAAGAAATGGCACAATGAGCTAGTTGATGGCTGCAAGGGGCTGCTGGCTGCCGATTGAGGACCATCTTGGAGAAATTTTTTCTCTTAGGGATATGTTGTAGTGGCTACAACCACCCTCCAAAATTTTGCCTTAGCTTCGTTTTGGAGCCTCCCTACCAATCTTTCACAGCAGCATGTCTTGCTTCATCAAGTACGCAAGCTTCAGTGATTTTCTTGCAGAATGACAGCTTGTCCATCAGAGCTTCTTGCATTCCCCTCACAGGCTGTTCCTCCGGACTTGGTCCAGCTGCAGGCAAAGGAGCTCCCTCAAGAATTTGCACAATTTTGGAGGGCAACCAGCCTTCCCTCCATAAATTGCGCAATTCTGCTAGTCAGGCTTCATCCAGAAAATTGTGCAATTCCTCCAGTAGGGCTGCTCAGCCCAGGAATTGCGCAATCCTGGGCAGTAGTCAGTTGCTCTACCCAGAAATTTCGCAAATCTCCTGGGCAACCAGCCTAGCTCCCTTCCAGAAATGCGCATTTTCTCCCAGTAGATGAGCAGCCTCTTGCATGTGCAGTTGAGTTGACGGGTTCCCTCCCAGACCGAACAAAACTGGTTTGCATGCATGGGCTGCTTCTCCTGGGGCAGCATGAAAAGTCATCCCTTGATTCAGGGACCTACTTTTAGCAGCGCAAGGTTACATGCAAGGATCATCTCGGAAACCTCCCACCAAGTGTCGCACTTCCTAGATTTGTGGTATGCGCGTCACATCTTCGATTTTATCAAAACTCATGAACCGGACCCTGCAGAGTTCATTCCTATCATCAACCTTGCAGCTCTGACATCCCACATCACATCTAGGAGCCGTCGGCACATTCAGCTCAATTGTTTTGGGGTAAGCTCGCTTTCCATGTCTTGTGTTGCATTTCTGGCGCTTCTTGTGTTTCACTTCGTATGAATGTTGTCTGCTTGATTTCAGTGAGCACTTGCTGTCGTTTTTATACATACTAGTTTGTACTAGCATCGTTTTAGTTTTCGCTAACATCTCACTGCTGTCGCATGCATGAAACTGTTTTTCACGAATAACCGTCGATTTGGCGACTCACCTCACCCACATGCACGTTGTTCTATTTTCTGAATCTGTCATTCACCGTTTGTATACACGATCATTCACTTATGCTTACACTCAGAATTTCCATGCATTTGCATTCACTTTTGCTTTCAGTGGCCCGTCGGCGATCTGGGCAGCCTTAGCTCGGACTTTGCCTCACCAAGACAACATTACGCAATCCTAAGAGGGAAGGCTTTGTCTTCCTCTCAAGAAATGCACATTTCTGCCTAGTGACTGTCCTCCAGTCTTGCATTGCGCAATCCCGAGGGATAGTGATTGCTGGCCCATAAAATTGCGTAATGGTGTCACTAAGGCTACAACCATTGCCAGCTAAGATTGCGCATTGTGCAATTCCAGCAGTCAGTAGGCAAACTAGACTGTGCATTGCGCAGTTCCAACAGTTAGTCAGCCTCCGAACAGCCCAAACTGTGCCTTGTGTAGTCTGTCTTCCGACCTCTTGACAGAAATTGTGCAACCTTCATGATCAGCCACACAGGTATGTTGCAAGTCAGTTCTCAAGTTCATTTTGGTTTTCAACTGACAGATTGCTTGCCATAAGTGTTGCCATTTCTCCAGGTATTGCACATTTTCATCTGCCTCTCAGCAATATAGGTACAATGGTTTCCAAGAGAGCAGAGTCGAAGACATCGTTCAGAGCACACTTGGGGATGCAGTCGATCAAGTGTCTATAGACTTGCCTACCCACGAAGACATCAAGTTGTTTGTAGACAAGGACATCAAGATATGATGGCAACAACATCACAACGAGCAACATCATGAACAGTCACTGAAGGCAACATACTGGATGCAGCGGATGCAAGAGGAAGGTTGTTGACAACACAGAGGTGGAACAAAGTTGCAAGCTCAAGCAGATCCACTGGTGATGAAAGCAACTTTGGAGACTCAAGCTATGAGGTGACGACGCGACATGAAGTGGGACCATGCAACCAAAATCGGGATTTCCATGTAGTTCCAATGCTAAGATAATAGCCAGTAAAGGAGATCCCACGGGATTAGGATACAAAGCTAAACACCAAATCGGGTAGATGAGACAAGAGTACAGACCTATCCCATTGTTTCTGCCGAATATCCCCACCATTCTCTGCCCAAAAGCGTCCATGATAAGTAAACAAAACTACTCAACTACACCAATGAAAAGCCACACCTTCGGGGTCAGGAGGCCCACCTTCAAACATACGATCATAACAGATGGGTGAGGGACCACATGGCTGGCTCAGGGGGCGGAGATAGTGGCACATCGAGCTATGTGGTGGCTGCAAGGCGCTGTTGGCTGCTAGTTGAGGCCCATCTAGGAGAAAATTTTCTCCTATGGATACCACCCATGGGTGGTGGGTAACATTACCCTCATGCCATAAGCCTTATTGTGATAAGAGAAAGCTAGTTCAAAAAACAATATATTTTCTTACATGTAACTTAGTGCTAAATGGGCTGCTAAAAGGAGAGAAAATGTATTTTAGTGCTCATCGAGTAGAAATTAAGCTCTGATGATGCATTTTTTTGTGTAATTTTTAATTGTATTGGCATGTTTGGTACAAAGAGCTTTATGCGCTATCAACATCTTTGCAGCCTAAGGAAATGAAGACTAGAAATTTGTAACCCTGGATTTGGATGAAGATTAATTATGTCAGACCATGCTGATGTTTTAAAGTTAGATGGATAGTGTTGATTTGGGGTAGCATCGGATGTGCTCTAGCCATGAAAATTGGTGGAGAGGCTAAAGCACATGAGATCTCCAAGACCCAGAAATGGTTTGGACAAATTGTACCCGGTTTGGGAGATATTAAAATAATTAATATTTTTAATGGAGTTCCTAAGTCTAAACTTAGGAAAAATAAATTATGAATGGGTATTAATATAAAACTGGGTTAGAAGGTTCCATAAGTCATGGATCAAGCCAAATCTAATCTTAGCTGTTGATTAGAGATTTAATCTTGGTTGTTGAAGGACCATTGAGAAAAGTATAAGAAGAGGCTTGAGGGTCAGTTGGAGAACAAACTAGGGTGATCAGTCATTCATTTTGCTAGAGCGGGTTGCTACGAAAAAGTGAATCAGTGATCAGCAGTGAGGGGTAGTGAGTACTAGACAGAGAGACAGAGAAAGTACTGAGAGACCAGCGCAGAAGCAGAGAGAGCGAGAGCAACAACTAGTTCAGGCCACGCAGATCCCAACAGAGACAACGCAGAGGCTAGAGGGATTGCGTCATCCACATAGAGGCTGTTGGAGTGATGCAGAGGGTCTCAGAGGCTGTGCAATGCCTCAGAGGGTTGACACAGAGGATCCTGGGGTTGACGTAGAGGCCAGAAGGGCCAGCGCTGAGCTTCAGAGTCGCCAGAGAGGGTTTCGTGGGATAGGTTTTCTGAATACTTGTTTCTGAATATAGAGGTATTGCTGCCGTGTTTTTTCTCTGTAGGGTGAGCCAGTTAGGTACCCAGTTGTACTCGAGGAAATACTGCATAATAATACACCCTCAGAATAGTTGCACCGGTTTTCTCGCATTGGGTTTTTCCAGGGACATTTGTCCAAAAATAACGGTGTCACTTGTGCGCTTGTTTTCTGTCAGTTGATGATCTGTAGATGTTGTGATTGTATTGTGTTTATTTCGGTATTTAATGTTTTCAATAACTTGTTTAGAATTTACAAGTAGAAGAAATAAACCAACAAAATACAGATTGATTTTCTAATGGATAGACTTAGAAAGTTCAACATGGTATTAGAGCATGGTTGTAGATGATAGGAGAGCTGAAGGCATTAGCTAAGCAGAGCATTTGCAGTAGAATCAGCTATCCCAAGTGGCAATAGATGATCCTTGCAGAAGCAACAAAGGAAGGGTTGATGCAGAAAGACTGCGTCATCAGTCCGGGCCAGAGAGAGGCCAACACAGAGGCTGAGGAGGGAAGAGAGAGGCTTACGCAGAGCCACACAGAGATCAGGAGGGTTACGCAGTGGCTGAGGGAGCTATTCTTGCTGTAGCCGGGATTGCGCAGAGCCTAGAGGCTCAGTCCTTCAATTGCTGGGGCGAAGGAAGCTGTGGGCAGTTTGCAAGAGTGAAGCTGGCGGGGTACTGTGGTCAGAACAATACCTAACAGGGCAAGACCAAGATAGAGGGAGGTGCTCCCGAGGCAGATTTCTAGCTAAGGAATCCGGATCAGTGTTGCAGTTGTGTAGACGATTGGAGAGGGGCAACTTGACGGTTGGAAGAAGGATTTCCAGGAGGGAAATTGGGACTCAAAGGGAGTCCAAAAGAGAACTTCTAGACGGGAAGTAGAGAGACTCAGCAGGAGTCGAACCGAGAACTTCTAGGCGGGAAGTAGAGAGACTCGGAGGAGGCGACAAAAAAGAGTAGAGAGATGGCCATGAATGGGCTGAGAGATCAGGACAGGCTAGATGGAGCGTCCAACTTTGTGGTCTGGAAGGCCAGGATCTTGTCCATTCTAGATAGAGATCGTATCAAGGGCTTCACCTTGAGAATAATGGCTATCCCAATTGACTCGGTAGCTAATGAAAGGTATGAGGAGGCAATGGCTAAGGCAAGTGGGGAGACATCGAGTTATAGTCAGGAAGACTACAGGCAATGAGGGGCAGAATCCATGAGGTACCCAACCTCTTGGATTATACCTTGCTACGGGAGCCCTGAAGAGAGAGTAGCAGGACTGGCAGTTGTGGGTAGAGACGAATGCGGATGAAGCGGCAGAGAGTGCTATAGTGTAGTAGTCCACGTGCTGCACGAAGCTAGCAAGCTGCAACGGTGCGAGAGGCACAGGAGTGTTGCACCAGTGCAGGATGGCACAAAGAAGTGTGCAACGGTGCGAGATGCGGTTGTTGTTGCAGCAACGTAGAGGCCAGTAGAGGGAGCACTTGTTAGCGATAGAGAGAGCTTCAACATCGGGAGTGTTTCTAGCCTAACAGGGCTATCAGAAGTTGGGTGGATCAGTTACTTACTTCTCAATAACTGAGTTGCAGTGCAGTAGCACGATGCAACATGATGAGAGGGGGATGCAGTGCAGATGCAGTGTTGGGAGGATGGACCAACAATAGCACGGATGCAGAGGGAGTTGCCATACGGATGCCTTCAAGGGCAGTGGTAGGACCATGGGCAATAGTACAAGATGTAGCAGTGCAGAGGATGTTGGGTGGGAAGGCCTAGCGTCAACACAGGTACCGGTGCCAGATAATCAGAGTGATGCTCAGTGAGGAGTATTACTAGAGCACAGTCCTTGCTAAGAGGGAGTCTTGATTTGGGGTAGCATTGGATGTGCTCTAGCCATGAAAATTGGTGGAGAGGCTAAAGCACTTGAGATCTCCAAGACCCGGAAATGGTTTGGATAGATTGTACCCGGTTTGGAAGATATTAAAATAATTAATATTTTTAATGGAGTTCCTAAGTCTAAACTTAGGAAAAATAAAATATCAATGGGTATTAATATAAAACTGGTTTAGAAGGTTCTAAAAGTCATGGATCAAGCCAAATTTAATCTTAACCGTTGATTAGAGATTTAATCTTGATCGTTGATGGACCAATGGGAAAAGTATAAGAAGAGGCTTGAGGGTCAGTTGGAGAACACACCAGAGTGATCAGTCATTCATTTTGCTAGAGCGGGGTTGCTAAGCAAAAGTGAATCAGTGATTAGCAGTGAGGGGCAGTGAGTATTGGACAAATAGGCAGAGACAGTACTGAGGGACTAGTGCAGAAGCAGAGAGAGCGAGAGTAGCAGCCAACTCAGGCCACGTAGAGCCCAATGGAGACAACGCAGAGGCTAAAGTGACTGCGTCATCCATGTAGAGGCTGCTGGAGTGACGCAGAGGGTCCTAGAGGCTGCGCAATGCCTCAGAGGGCTGACGCAGAGGGTCCTGGGGCTGACGCAGGTCAGCAAGAGGCTGACGTAGAGGCCAGAAGGGCCAACGCTGAGCTTCAAAGTCACCGGAGAGGGTTTCGTGGGACAAGTTATCTGAATACCTGTTTCCGAATATAGAGGTATTGCTGCTGTGTATTTTTCTCTGTCGCGTGAGCCGGTTAGGCACCCAGTTGTACTCAAGGAAATACTGCATAACAATATACCCTTAGAATAGCTGCATTGGTTTTCCCGCATTGGATTTTTCCAGGGACATTTGTAAAAAAATAACGGTGTCACTTGTGTGTTTGTTTTCTTTCAGTTGATGATTTGTAGAGGTTGCGACTGTATTGTTTTTATTTCGGTATTTAAATGTTTTAAATAGTTTGTTCAGAATTTACAAGTAGAAGAAATAAACTAGCAGAATACAAATTAATTTTCTAACGGATAGACTTAGAAAATTCAACAAATAGAGATGAAAATTATGGGTTAACATTGAGCAGCTGGTTTGCTAGGAGTTTTAACATTAGTAGAATTCATCAATGGTTTGATTAAGAGTATTTGCATGTGCCTAACAATAACAAGTTTGATGTTTCTAGAACACTAGCATTTTTTTTAGCTTCTCACATTGCTTGTATCTTTATGATGATAGTTCTTGCATGGGTTAATTGTTTTCTATCTGTAAATATTTGTTTGATTCTTGTACTTGACATAGAAAGTTATAGGGAACACTTGGTTTTTGTCTTGTTTTGTTGATCAATAATGAATCATGATACTATCGCCAATTTTAATTTGGCTTACATATTTCGGTGCAGATTTTGGGATTCTTTTTTGCTGGAATCGTCCTAAATCAGTTTGGCTTGATTAGAAACATAACAGATATCAAGGTCGTATCAGAGTGGGGAATTCTTTTTCTGGTAAGCTTAGCTTCAGTTCCCTTTAAATTTTTTTATCTACTTGGGCAATTTTCAATTTGTGACTCTAATTTGGACATATAAACAGAGTTTACAAGCTTTGACTTGAACATGGCAGTATGATCTCACCAAGAACTAACCACATCGTTGACTTTCATACATTGGTCATCTAAATATGTTAAGCATACAAGAAAAATTTAAGCTGACATGCAAGCAGTGTCCTCTTAGATGAATTCTTCTGTAAATATGATTAAAGTTGACGAGAGACTGAGCGGTTTTTTATTTCCTCAGAAGCATTCATATTTTTTTTCATTAATTTTGATTAAAAATAAATAAATTTTAAGAGTCTTCTCTAGAAAGGGTCAAAAGCTGAGATAAGCATAGAAAACCTATATACAGCTGACAAAAAATCTGGGTTTTCAGAATAATACTGCTGCATAGCACAAGAAAACAACATGACATCCTTACAAAAGAGGTTAAGCATCATCCATCATTGAACTGATATTCTGTCAAGAGAGTTTACAGAAATTTCCCTCTGAGTAAGACCCTCCACATTACCCTCCAGGAATGCTGTCTCTGCTGCAAGCCTGTTTTGATAGCCTATCTTCTGTTTGATTGAGCTGCCTCATCACATGGTTGAATGATATCTCATGGAATAATGGTTTCAGCTCCATTGTTCAGGTCATTGGTCTACTTAGATTCATATTCCTGTCATCCAAGGCACCAGCCATGCAAGAGATAACAAGTTTCGAGTCTCCCACAACTGTCAATTTCTGCTTCCCTTTCTAATACTAAGGACATTCGAATGATGATGGCTCGTGTTTCAGCTTCATTATTTGTTGGATTGTCAAACTGCATTTGGAGTGAATCCACCTAGTATCAGACATCTGCAAAAATCCTCCCACTCCACTTATCCTATGATAACCTTGTGAAGCCCCATCAAAGAATCCATAAGGCTTTGACTTATTTGTCTTCATTCTTGAACATCCTTCTGATTTTCCTTTTCAGTCTGTCCATGGCTCTGTAACTATCTTGGATCTTGAAGAAGACCATCTCTAGAGTAAATACCTTGTCCTGGAAAAAAGGCTTTCTGACCCAAACAGATTGTGCAAATTACAAAGATAGGAAGGGATTGATGATTCTTTCTTGCATCTTCATCTTCCATCCACCTTGTCAAGGCCTTTTTCAGTAAAACTCCTTCTGTTAATTTTAGGTATGTTCTATGCTTAGAGCAATTTATTTCAATTTTCACAGTTAGCTCAATATCTTTTCCAGATTAGCAATCACATCAGCATTAAAGTAAATTGCAGATAGAACATAAACATAGATTGCAGAAGACAAGCCAAGACAAGAGGACACAAGATGTGGCGCTAGCCAAGGACAAACCTCATTGTGGGGAAACCTTTGATCAATTCTTCTTATATGTTCTTCAATAGTGCAGTAGAGAGAGAGAAATAGTACATTTACAATAGAAGTCAACACTTTGACTTATCTAAATAAGAATACAGATCATCTTTAAGTGGATGACACATGAGGTAGCTAAACTCAGTTGAAGACATGCTGCTTCAAAATTCAAATGATTCTCCCAGGGGATTCCATCACCATGCGGCACCTATCATTGTGCTGCTCGTCATCATCATGCTAACACCTCACTGTGTTGCACCACGCTGCACCCATCATTACTATGCTGCATCTCATCATGCTTTACCCATCATGACTGTACCCATCACTGTACTGCATCATGTATCATTGATGTCCCAATGTGCTTGTTGCACCATGCTTACCATGCTGTCCCATTGTGTTTGCAGCAGCATGCTTACCATGTTGTTCCATTGTGTTTGCGGCACCATGCTGCTGTCCCACTGAAGCATTGCTGCTGCTGTCCCAATGTGTTTGCAGCACCATGCTTGCTGCCCCAATGTAGCATTGCTGTATCATGTTGCTGTCTCAATGTGTTATTGCTGCTCCATGTCATAGCTGCTGTCATGCCATTGCCGTTGTTGTGAAATAGACTGGTTAGGGCACTTTCAGGTTGCTGCCACAACCCTCAAACAGTTACCTAGGCAACCCTTAGTCTCTGCAGCCTATACTAGGGTGAACCCTCTGCCTCCATGCTGAAGATAGGGGCATGGCATGACCCCAAAACAATCCACGCTATCCTTGCTGTGATGTATGGCCTACGGCCTACCACACAGCCTTGCTATAGCTTTATGGCCCACACATCACACTCAAACAAACCCTTAATTTCTGCGGCCTAGGCAAGTAAGGCTTCAATCCACTCGTGCTGCTATTCTGGGCATTGTACAACCCCAAACACTTCCACGTTGTCCTTGTTTTGAAGTGTTTAGGCCTACTGCCTACCACAGTCCTTGCTGCCACCTACAACCCTCTCCAAAACAGAGCTCCTTACATCATTTTCTGCCCAACAGACTTGTCTTTGACTTGCATTTAGCCCTGAACACACTCGGCCATTTTGCAATAGCAACCAATCCTCAAATCAGATCCAAGAAGGCTCCACACTGCCTTCTTTTCCTCGCTGTAGTTGCCTCTGTTAATCTCCTCCACATCACTCTGTCCCATGACCCCTTTAGGATAACACTTAGGCCTCTCCTCCATCACTGTGTTAGGAGTTAGGGCATCTCTTCTAGGTCGTGTAGATCATCTAGGATTGCGACTAGGTCATGCGTAGATCATGCTAGGGCTCCTTCCCTACTGTGTCTAGACCAGGGCAGCATGTAGCCCTCCTTTTTGATTGTGTCTAGGGCTCCTTACCTTCTACGTTTAGGGCTCCCTTTCTTAGATTTTTTTTCCACTAAAACCCATAACAAGTGGAGAGAGATCAAGGGTGAAGTGGCTGCAAATGAATCTCAAGTCACCTCCTTTTATAAAAATGTTGAGCACATTTGGGGGTTATTTGGTTGTTGGCCGACCTTGACGAATTGTTTTATAACACAAATAAATTCATAACTCCATGAATACTTATCGGAATCGGATGATCTTTAGATCAATCCTACACCTCTCGATGAGAGGGATCCAAAAAAAATATGAGCTGCCATAAATAAGATGACCCACATGGAGTTTGGCCCTAGTTTCCAATTTTAACACTCCCTCTCAACTAGGGAGAATTTCATCCGCTGATCCATCTGCTAGACTATACTATCTCTGCCATTAGTGCCCTGTGCTGTTCTGCTGAACCATGAAGAAGAAGAATTGATCGAGAATGTCTCATACCATTCTGTATTGACCCGAAGTCAGTTCCATAAGAAGAGTGTGTCATACCACTCTTACTGGTCCTAGATTAGTTCCAAGAGAGTGAATCTTATCACTTTTACTGACCCGAAGTCAGTTCCAATTGATCCCAGATCAATATTAAAAGAGAGTGAGTGTCTCAAATTACTTATACTGATCCAAGATCAGTTTCATTGATCCCAGATTAATGGAGGTCATCCTAGCATAGGGAGTACGGTAGATACAACGATGCGTCCATCAATAGTACTACTATGGCCCTAACCCCATTTCCCTGCTCATTAGCTAGATGAGAGGTACTTCCCATGAGTCCCAGACTGCATGGGTAGGATGCCTTGATAGGAGAACCACTCATCATGTCCATAAGTCGCCACGGGGTATCACAGGGGAAGGCTGAACCATTCACCTTGTACACAACGCACCATTAGGGGAGGTTGAGTCACCCTTTGGTTACTTGTTGCTCCAAGAAGTACCCCAAGCTCCCCGGAGCTCTCAGAGCTCAATGCATGCATCATGCAGGACCCTCATAAGAGGGTCTCTCAATGACTCCAAGTCGTTTTGGAAAGTCACAAATTTGACCTTTCCTCGGGGTTTCGAAAGAATGTCTGCGACTTGTACATCAATCTCAATGAGATGGAGCCTTCTCACTCATCGATGTACCATATCTCAGATAAGGTAGTATTTGATGTCTATATGCTGGAGCAATCATAGAATACGAGATTCCTCAACAATCAAATCCACTCTTGTTGACACAGAAGATCACGGTGGTATCCATCATGTGTACAAACAGCTCACTGAAGAGCTTCCACAACTAGGCATCTTCACACGAGATCATACTCGTAGCTATGTATTTGGTCTCAACGGTGCTCAAAGCAACTGTCTTCTGCTTCCTGCTCATCCAGGATATTGAGCAAAACCCCAAGAGAGTTAGCACTCAGAAGTGCTCTTGTGATCCTCCACATTGCTTGCCTAATAAGCATCGAATAATCATGCAACTTCACATTTCCGGCAGTGTATCTCAATCCATGAGAGATTGTGCCCAGAAGATATCTCAAATGATTCTTGGCATCAATCCAGTGAGGCTCAACCAAATATGAGCCCAACATGCTAACTGCAAAACATATATCCGGACAGAAGTTCACCAAGAACATCAATGCGAATGAGTTTATGAAACTCAGAGGCATTTCCCAAATCTGTTCCAGCATCACTACCACATAACTTTTGAAATTTAAGCTCCATTGAGTTAGTCACGGGCTTCCAGTTCACCATTCTAAATCTGGAATCCAACTCCCTCTTACTTTTGCAAATGAGAGGGTCTGCATCTATCAGAAAGAGGTCGTCCTCGTAAGGTGCAAATATGAGATGTCTATCATCCACAACCTTCACGCAATGGTTTGGATCGACTTGACTCCTAGTGAATCTCAGCTTCATCAGACAGCTATCAATTCTCTCATACTAAGCCCGAGGTGTTTTGCCTCAAGCCATTGAGGGCTTTTTTCCACTTGCATACATGAGATTCCCTATCATGAATCTCAAACCCCTCGGGTTGTTCCAAACCTGTGGACTTGCTACATGAGGGGATTGATCCCCTTTTAAGATTTTCCTTCAGTGCATCTTAGACATGTACCTTCATACTCTTTTTGAATTCAGGTATCCCTGTCACCGTTTGACTCACATCGGGTAGGGCCCTGTTGACCACTACATGTCAATGACCCATAATAGTACACCCGCTTTTTTGGCAAAAGGGATAGTGCCTAATCGATGTGTTCGTGCCGTCTAGCTATCATCATCAACCTGATTATCATGTTGTAATATAAACCCATTCTGCATGTATATGATGTAAATAATCTCAGCAGATCTGTGTCATGTATGTAATTTCTAAGGTAAACCTAATTTTTTGGTGATGACTTACATTTTGGGAGGTTTTTCGTCTCACCGATCCATTCTCGGATGGTCGCCAAAGTTTTCCTTTAGCCATACCCCAGAGACGAAATGTATTTTGTCACTAAGATCTTAGGGGAGTCCTAGTGTTCTGATCGAGTCTATGTAAAAGTGATTTGGGAATAATCCTGACCATTTGGTTAGGTTATTTTATTACAAATTGCTTGATTTGCTGGGTTATATTTGTGTTGCAGAAATGGGTAGTCTATGAGGGTCTATCACAAATGGGTTTTCCCCCGTGAAATGTAAAAAATATGAAAACTATGATATAAAGTGTCTTGAGGGTTGGAAAAATAATTTATCCCCTCACAGGTTAATTAATTAAATTTTCTAGCCAAAAAATTAATTAAAATCCTAAGCTAGAAATTTAATTAATTCTAGGTCCTAGGTAAATTTAAATTTTCCAAAGGCAAAATTTGTTGGTCCTTAAAAATTAGATTTTAAGAGGTCCAGGGACTAAGGTAAATTAATTATTTTGATAAATTTTAAGCCTTTGATCCTTGGGGTTGAGTCAAATTCAAAATTTTGAGGAAATTAATTCAAAAATTTGAATTAATTAAAATGCATTTAATTGAAAATTTCTAATTTCCTCGAGAATTTAAAATTTCGATGGATGAGATTAAAAGAAATTTTGATCCTCATCAATGGTCGAGATTGCTTTGACGAGGATAACTCGAACTAGATGTTGAAGGATTTATCTTTAAATAGGAAGTCATTTGTCAGTCCATTCATTCGACCTTTGAGTCGTGTGCTAAAGCGAAAAGCTCTCGTGTAATTTTTTTTTTTGAATAATAACGAAAGACTTTGGGATTAATTTTCTTTGGCGTTACTCTTCATGGAAATACTGTAAGATGTATTGCTTTTCATGTGTAAATTTTTTTTAGCCATTGATAATAGCTTCTGAAGAGTGATTTGAGTACAGGTATCTTGTTCAGTCGCTGGGGTTTAAGTGATAATTTAAATTTTGAATGTAATAGCAGATATCTCTATCTATCTGAATTGTATTATCATTTTCTCGCTCTATTTTGATGGCTGAAATGAATTTTGTAGGAAAATCTTGATTTTTAGATCATCTGGCGTTCGGGGAAGTTTTCAGTTGGACTAGTGAATTTCCGATTCGTGTTGTCCAAAGAGCCTGGCTTAATTTGATCCAAGGCTTATCATAAGATTTTTACTGGTGATGTGTGAAGGGTTTTGAGCTCAGCACCTCCTTTGAACTTTAAAAATTTAAATTTTTTACGTGCGAAATTGATGAATCTGGCCGTTAAGAGGCTTAAATTATTAGATCTGAGAGCGGAGTTGGACTCACACTCTCTAAATTTGATAAATATGTCATTCATGTGCATAGATTTGTAATTATTTTTGGTTTTCTGATTTGGGTTTTTTTGGGTCATTGTATATATCGTTTGGGTGTTTCTTATTGTCTTGCAGCTACAGATCTGAGGAAAAAATTCGTGTAGAGTTCAAATCTAGGCCCTGGAGGGTAAGATCTTGATATTTACATAATTTTGCAGACAGATTATTCAAAAGATTTTGCAATCCAGGGTTTCAATTTATTTTTTAAATCTGGAGAAATTTTATAAGGGAAGATTTTAATTGAGATTTTTGATTTTTTTTAAAGAGGTTTTGGTGGATTTAAAGAGGTTCTGGGCCACCATTTTTACTGATTGGTTTGTTGCCTGGTTTTTGGGTCCCTGCAAAATTTCAAAATTTTATTGTTTTTGAGATTTTTGGAAAATTTTGGGTTTCTTGGTTGCATTCTCACTTCTCATCGCTCTTCCTCTTGCTGCCATAAGTCTGCAACACCAAGTGCTTCCTTATCTCTGCAGCCTTCTCTCACTGTCATGTTCTTTTACTCCTCAATCTGCTGGCCTATTTCCCCTCCATTCGCTCCACTTCCCATCTCTGTTGTGCGTATCCTTCAACCCTCAAACACTGTCCATCGATCTAAACCTGCATACACACAACAAACAAATCGATTGCTTCCTCATCACCTTCAACGCCCACATCTCAAAAAACCCTCCTCACGTTTTGCATTTCTCCCTCCTGTCCACAGCTATTCATCCTCCATACGTTGCCCAACTGCAAAACACCGCCCTTTCCCTTCGCTTCTCATTCTCCATCCGCTACCCTCTACCTGCAGCTTTCCACATCCATTTTCTCCCTGGAAAAAACTGTGTTTCTTAGCCCGCTCCCACTCCTTTTCTCCCATTGCTGTCTAGCTCCTCCAAACCGTTGTTGTCTGCTGCCGCCTCTTCCTTTGCCTCCATTGAGCCTTTCAACCTGCAAAACCAAGCAAACCTCGCTGCCTGCCATCTAACTCACGGCTCTATCTCTACCGTCGAGCAGAGCTCCTCTCCTTTGCTGTCCAAGCCGCCTATCCAACCTGCATTAACAAATATCAAAACACATTCGATTTTATTTATTTATTAAGTTTCGTTTGGGTATTCACAGTTAGGGTTAAGTTCTTTTTTAGAATTCGATTTTGTTTTTTCTTTTTGTTTTATTTTTGATTTGCTGTTTTATTTTTATTTTTTGATTTGATTTTGATTTTCTTGTTTTTTATTTTTGATTTGATTTTGATTTTGATTTTATTTTTGATTTGTGGTTTTGATTTTATTATGATTTTCATTTTAAAAAATCATTAAAAATCGTAAAATTCTCGTAAAAAAATTAAAAAACTAAAACATTAAATTTAAAAAAAAATCTAAAACATTTAAAAATCTAAAAAAATTTAAGCTCTGGTGACTAAGGAATTAAATTAAAGGGATTCTCACATTCACATTAAAATTTCTAATGTGGCCTATGGCCCATTAAAATTTTAATTTATTAACCCTTTTGATTTATTTTACTTCTTCAATTCGTCTAAGGAATACTTAAATTGTTTATCTAAAGTTCCTTGGTTTCTTTTCATGGTAAGTAATTTTTCTATGGTTAAGGTGCTATAAATGTTTTAAATCATATTGACTATTGGAGAAAGTTAATTAATTCTAGATCTGGGTCATTAGTGAAAATTAGTTTAAATCTAGAATCTTTTGCATATTGCAGTTTTGGGCATTTATATTGATCATTCATGATTGTCACTATTCGTCACATATATAAATTGTTTTGGATAACTTGTTTTCTTATTTAGTCTACGGTTGATGCAAATATTAAAGGCACTGCTCTGTAGTCATTTATATCTTGTAATTGTGTCTTATTTTAATCCATCTATCTTAATTGGCGGAGACCTGATTTAAATTCATCAAGTTGTTCATCATTAAAATCTCCTAGAGCCCGTGTTCCACAGGCTACCCTCATCCATTCACTTTAGGGACTACCTCCTTTGACTTGCCTAGGAGAGAGTCTAAACAGAGTAAGGATTAGAGTGACAATCCTTACTCTGAGCGCTGTTGCGTTGCCTAGAACTCTGTGCGACAACATTTTTTGGCGCCGTTGTTGGGGACATTTTATTCCCGGCACTTCAACAACATTTCCTCATCATTTTTCTCATTTCTCATCTTTTCACTTGAGCCGACAACGACAACATTTTTTGGCGCTGTTGTCGGGGACATTTTATTCTCGATGTTTCAACGACATTTCCTCATCATTCTTTTCATTTGAGCTGGCAACGACAACATTTTTTGGCGCTGTTGTCGCGCAGATTGACACGACAACGCTCAGACCGGGGGCTGTCACTCTGATCCCCGATCCCTCCGTTTAACCCTGTCTCCCGCGGCTAAGGGGGGTAGACCCTGTGAGATAATGAAGACCAACTGGCAAACAGTCGGTTGGGAGACACGAGACACGATTAAGATAAGCACTTTAAAATGATTTGATTAGTTAGCAGACCAGTGCCTTCAGAGATTGTTATTAAAATGATTACTTGTTAAATGATATAAAAAAAATAAACTGTGACCAGCAATCATTTGTCATCAGCGAAAGCACATGACCAAAACGATATCCAGCAATTGAAAACTTCGAGAAGATAAATGCTTAAAACCACCACGAGAATCGTAAATCATTAACCAGATATCAATTTCGTGTCTCGACTTGAAAATTTAGACCTCAGCGTGAAAGATATAACATGAAAACAACTGAATCTGGTAAAAAAATACCAATTTTCCCAATTTTTTTTTTTTTTTTTTTTTTTGTTTTTTTTTTTTTTTTTTTTTTCTTTCCGATAAAATTTAAAAAAAAACGAAAATCTAAACTAAAGAGAAATAAAAGATTAAATCTAAAAAGAATAAATTTCCTAATTTTTTATTATTTATTTATTATTTTTTTTATAATAAAAAATAAAAAAAAAGGAAAACTAATTTGAAATCTAGTCTAAAAATAAAATCAAAACTAAAATCTAAACCTTAACCCTTTTATTTATTTATTTATGAACTTTCAAACATTTTTAAACAAAATAAAAAAATCTAAAAAAAAAAATAAATTAAATCTAAACCAAACACATAACTAAAACATAAAACAATACGTGACCTTAAAAAAAAAGAAGGAAAATGATTTATTTTTTATATTTTTATTTTTGTTTTGTTAAATCAAACTAGGAAAACAAATTTTTTTTAAGCCTGAACATATAAAATTAAAACGTAAAAAATAGAATTCATAACTCAGCAGTTAAACAAAAATGATTTAAATCTAATTCTAAAACCTACGCTATTAAAAAAAAAGGCAACGCATGCTATACCAAAACCTAACTAAACAGCAATAAACACGATTTTGAAATTTTTATCAAACCTACACTACCGTCAAATTATCCTGCGCATACAGCTGACACAAATGAAGACAAAACTGGTTTATGTTTGCAGGTCTGTGTGCAGGTATGGGGTTTGATGGCAGATGAGGAATACCACGCAAGATTTGGAACTGGACGGCTGAACAATGCACAGATAAAAATCGAACGTGGTTGTGTTTTGCAGGTAAGTTCATGTGCAGGTATGGACGGCAGGCTGAGCGTGAAAATGGCGTGGAACGCAGGTTAGACGGATAGTGGAAAGGGAACGGATGGAGCGGAAGGGGATCAGGTGAATGGAGAGTGCGGGTGTGAGGAAACTGAGCAGCGTGGAAGAGAGAACCAAACGCAAATCTGAATGCAGCCACGGGATGAACGGACAGACAGGGTTTGCAACACGCAGGCAGCTGAGGGAAATGCAGAGGGACGGGGATCAATTTTTCTATTTGGCACCAGACAGCAACTGAATACGTGATCCAAAAAAAAATCGATTTTTAATATATTTTATCCCTGAACTGAAACGTCTTTCTCTGATACGTAAATGACCGAATAAAACAAAACGTTATTCAGCAGAGAACCCTACGCTGATTGATAAACCCGCGTCACATCAAACTGAAACCCACGATATCATGTCTAGCCTGTGTAAAATGCTGGGGTTGTTTGTGATTGGTGCAGGTGCATATAATGTTTGGTAGCAGCAGAATGACAGAACTTGATGGGAGCCTTCCTTGAAAATCCCCAGAAATCCTGCAACCTGGGACAGAAAATCACCCAGCAATGATGTGCATAAAACAAAAAACCCTAGATCAGCTAATTTTATTTACAGATTTGGCCCCTTAATAGCCAGATTTATCAATAAGCACAGAAAATATTTTAAAGAAGTAATGATTTCAGATTTTCACTGTGAAGAACTTCAGAAAAATCTCTCATGCAAATTAAAAATAAACTGAATGATGGACCCAGGATCAAATCCAATTGGGCTCAGCAAAAAATGCTTGTGGGAGCTGGCTGGTTTAGCCGAGAACTTCCCCGAACGCCCACAAAATTCCTTCAGGAAATGTTTTCTGCACAGCTCAAAACAACCATTAGCAAAGAGAGAAAGAATGCTGCTAAATCTCAGAAAATAATGGAGATACCTGCCATTATCTCAGAAACCCTATCAACACTCAAACCCTAGCACATGAACAAGATACCTGTGCTCACAATACTCTACAAAAAGCTATCATTGACGGCTGAAAATAACATATGCAGAAATTAAAAGAAAATCTCACAGCACTTCCAGAGAGTAACACCAGCCAGATTTGGACCCCAAAGTCTTCTTTTTTTAACCAGAAAAGTTTACAAGAGAGAGCTTTTTTCAGTACAAGACTCACAGATGAGATGATCTGAAATGACCCCCTAAAACCCTATATAAAGGAAATGATCCAAACGGCTAGTTCGAGTGATCCACGTTGAAGAGATCTCGACCGTCGATGAGGATCAAGACATCTCTTATTCTCATCCGTCGATTTTATTAAAAAAAAGATTTTTTGCATGCATTCACAAAAAATATTATTATTTTATTATTTAGGGTTTTTTGCTTTATTTTATTTATTTATTTTTTATTATTTTATTCATTTTTTAATTTCTTAATTCATATTAAAATGAATCATCGAACTAAGCCTTTGGAAACATTCACCTAGGACCTAGGACTCATGAGGGGATTTAAAACATTTTTCGACCCTCAGGACACATTACATCATGACTTTTACAATTTACATCTTAAGGGAGAAAAACCCCTTTAACATAGACCCTCACAAATCACCCAGTTCTGCGACACAACTATAATCTAGCAGATCAGCACACTAGGATTCTCCTAAAGTTCTAATAACAAAATGCATCCCGGCTTTGGGGTCAGGTTTGAAGGAAAACTCTGCCGATCCGTGGATCGGTGAGACGAAAAACCTTCCGAGACGTAGATTATCATAGGAAAGTTAGGTCCACCTAGGCAATTTACAACACGACTCACATCTGCTAGGATTATTTACAATTAATACATGCAGACTGGGTTTACGATTAGATTGATCAAGCTGCTGATGACTGCAGGACGGCACGGACACGCTGATCAGGTGCTGCCCCTTTTTGCGAAGAAAAAGGGGGTGTACTGCATGGGTGGTTGACCGGTAGAGGTCAACAATACCTACACCATCTTAAAGAGCATATTTTTCCCTTTCTAACGAGCTATTATACACCTCCTAACTCCTAGATTGCGAGAAATTGAATTTATAAGTTAGAAAACTATTATTTTTGCCTAGTCGACCTAAGCTGACTTGTGTAGCCTCAACATGTCATCCAAGAGACATGTCTCTTTGTCAAATGAAAAACCAGTATAAATAAGGATTCGGACACTTCATTTTCATCATCAAATTTAGTGAAAAATACAGAAAACCAACACAGAAATAAGACAGGAGGCCGAGGAGGACAGAGAAGACATTGTTGTTTGGGCAAATTCTTTTTCTGCTTTTCTGTGATTGATTGTTGGGCTAAACAGTATTACAGAAAACCTGTGACAAGTGTGTGTGGACAGCATTGCAGAAGTTTGGAATCTCTGTTTGGGCTTAAAACTTACCACTGGACAGCACCAAGAACGTGATAAATGGATGACTATCCTCATCTCCCTGTGGAATAAACCGTTGACACAATCCTGTGTTTTTTAGTGGCTGTAATTGTTGGACTGTGGAAAGATTCCTGTGGTTCGGACTATCTACCTTCAGAATCAGAACATATTACAGTTCAGCTGTAAAGGTCTTGAAATACACAGCAGCAGGCTCGGTTTAATCATTGTTGGATAAGCTCGGACTGTGGCCTAAAATCGGTGGGGAAAGCCTTATCTTAGGCTCAGATTTGTGTTACAAACTTGGACTGTGGTATGTTGTGAAGAGTCAAGACACATACCTTGGACTGTGACTGAAGCATACATTGACTGTGGTGGGCTCATTCTACGTACCTCAGGACTGGTGGAATCATACTATATGCCTCTGTTAGCACGGACCTTTTGTTGGAAGGCTTGAATCTTGATGAGTTCAGCCTTGTATTCCCAACGTTTGGGAATTAATTGTAGCAGACCTTTGGAGTCGACTTGAAGTAGTCTTTGGGACTACCTTGGACCAGATTTGAAGAAGGCCTTGATTAAGGTGATCTTTGAAGAATTCCTAAAACCTTGTGAAGACCAAACAAGGACATTGTGTGCAGAACGATTATAGCCATCATTGTTGAAATTGGGTAAAGACCTTTTGGAGCGGTTTTTGAAATATTGTTTGGAGTTCATATCTGAGTAGCATATCTGAAGCATTTTTGAAGCAACCTTTGAAAATGTTTAGAGACGGTATAGAGCTTAGTGCAGTTCATTGTAGACACATTGAAGTTTTGTGAAGACTATTAAAGACCATGATGCAATGCTGATGTCATCATGAGGTGACTTGAAGAATTTGCTTGGGCACTATGAAGAGCAATGGTGACACCTTCTAGGAGATCAAGGTTGTCATTGATAACGTAACGAGGAGACTACAATGAAGACTAAGTGAAGATTGTTAGGGCTCGTTGATGAGGACATTGGGAGCCATGAAGTATAACCAAAATATATCTTGACGAAATAAAGCAAGGGTTGGAGCCCAAGAAGTTGGAGCCTTGAAAAGACAAGGTTGGTGCCTTGGAAGGTAGGGTTGGAGCCCCAAAGGATCGGAGTCCTCAAGAAACCAGGTCGGAGCTTGGACTAGATATAGGGTTGAAGCCCTTGAGGTTGGTGCCTCAAAATTGACAAGGTTGGAGCCTTGGAAGTCCAAGTTGGTGCTTTGCACATTATAGGTTGGAGCATGGGGAATTGAAGATCGGTGTCTTCATCTAGGGTTGGAGCCCTACATATATTGTAATTGATTTATTGAATAAATTAATAAAAGCATTTATTTTTATTGTTCATTTTGTGTTCTAAATATAAGTGATCTAATTGGTAAAAGTAACAATTGAAAAGAAACATTGATTCACCCCCTCTCAGTATTTCCAACAATTGGTATCAGAGCCAGTACTTTCACTCAAAGCCTAACAGCTTGAAAGTTGATCATTAGAACACAAATGGGGAAACCAAGGAAGAAAGTTTCCAGTCCTCCTAAAAACATGTCTCCCTCAACCACCGAAATTGAAGTCAATCAATTTGTGAAGGCTCCATTATTCAATGGAAACTTTGATATATGGGAAGCAAGAATGAGGAATTTATTAAAGACTCAAGGCCTTGAAGTTTGGAAATTGGTGATTGTTGATAGCATGATGGATGGAGAATCCAAGGAACATAATACAAGAGCAATGAAATAAATCTTGAATGGGCTACCTGATTCTATGAAGGCCAATTTTGAAAAATGTTCGTCAGCAAAAGGCATATGGGATAAACTTCATGATCTTCACTCAAAAGGAGCATTGACAATGATCTCTAGTCAAGAAAATGATGGAAAACAAGAAGGAAATCCAGAGCCCATCAAGGAAGTTGAAGATAAGAGTGATAACATCAAGGCTAAAGAAGATCTAGAAGATGAAGAAAATGAAGAAGATTTTGAAGAAAATATCCTCAAAACTTATGGCTGCCATAGAAGAGATTAACAATTTGAAAAACGAAAATTAGGAACTTAAGAAGAAAGCACAAGTTGGTGACCAGGACAAGACAAGGAAGGAAGTTGACCTTGTCAAGCTTCAAGTACAGGAAAGAGATGAGGAGCTCGCCAAGATTAAGGAAGAATTTCATCAAAACAAGAGAAAGCATCATGAAGAAGTCATATCTATGATAAATCAATTAGATAAGGCAAAGAAAAGGAAAGATACCTTGTCAAACCACCTTGAACAAAGGCACAAGAGCTTGAACAAACTTGAAGCAGAGATTGGTCAATACAAGGAAGAGGTCTCCTCCCTTAGATCTCAACTAGAAGAAGAAAGGAAACAAGCACAAGGAGTTGAGAAGGTGATGGAAGCTTTGACATTCATAAAAGGACAAGTTGATGAAGTAGAAAAGGAGAGAAACACCACGATATGCCAACTAGAAGAAAAGGATGATGACATCACCAAGTTAAAATAAAAATCACTTCGCTTAAGGCCCAATCATGTGAAGCAACCAAGATGAAGGAAGAAATGGAGATAATTCTATCAAAGAATGATGAAGAATGCAAGAAAATGAAGGAATAAATTGTCTTTCTTAAAAAGGAAGTTGACTTGCTGAATAAGAACTTGAAATTTATCAAACCCTAGATGACATCCTAAGTCATCAAATGTCTCCCCTTGATAAATCAAGTCTTGGCTATGCAGGTGAATCCTCAAGCAAGAATGATAATGCTTCAAACGACATGGATGTGAGGAAGCCTGGAAGTAATGTTGATGCCCCCAGCAAAGGCAAGAGTCAAATTGACTTTGGAAGAAATCCTACTCCAAGAAGAAATGCAGATGGTGCCAAGGATGCAAGAAGCAATGGTTATCATCAAAGGATCTCAAGGCAAAAAGACTTCAGAAGTACATCAAGGAAATCTCCATCTCCCAGGTACCAAAGTATATTTCTTGGTTATTTTTATTCTTGTACAAACTTTGGGCACATGGCAAAAGATTGTAGGGAATATCACAAACATAATTATAATGGTCCCTGTCAATCTCCGAGAAGCAATTTTACAAGAAGAAGAAGTCATGAATTTTTATACATGAACAATATAGAGTGCTTCAAGTGTCATAACATTGGACATATGGCACATGATTGTAACTTGACTTGGGCCCCTACACAAGCTAGAACCATGCAAGAGAAGAAAGTTACACAAGTATGGAGAAGGAAGCAAATACAATCCAAAAATCTTTTGAACTCGCCATCCAACAACACATGTTGTTGACATGATCTTCGACAATCCAAGTATTTGATAGGGAGACTCTGCCAAAAGGAAGACCATGCATACAGTTAGGGGGAGCTTATGATGATTAAGCATTATTGCAGAAGCTATTCATGGATGGACCCTATGAAATCCTTGATGAGCCACATGGACACACATCCTTTGATAGATCATCTCTCGGGAACACTCCATTGAAGAACATAATCCTTATTCATCCAATGGATTATTTTGAAGATCTCTTCCACTTGATCACTAAGCAGGTAATCTTTCATGAGCTAGAGGAGGTTGTGCATGATAGGGGGAGTATCATACCCATGATGATCTGAAATGATCATAAACTAAATACCGATGTAGAATTAATTAACCATTAGTGCTTTGAATGTTACCTGAAGCACGCAAACCGAGGAAAAACTGCTTGAAAAGAACACTTTATGACAGTTGATTAAACATGAAATCGATGCATAACAGAAGTGTAAACAGTAAAAACACAGCGATACCAGACAAAAAATTGATGACAGAGTTCGTCCCTGATGGACTACGTCTCTGGGTCCACTTTCAAGATGGGCAACTGTTTTTATTAGGAATGATAAGAAAGGAGTCGATTACACAGTGATTTAGTTAGACTGAACTTGCACACAGGCAATTCTGATCTCTGTCATCAGATAGCCCTCTGAACCAGCTTTCCAATGCTACTTATGGTTTCCAAAACCGACCTCAGATGCTCCCGAAACACTAAAAACAAAATCGCCTATGTCCTCCAGAATATGCATACAAAAGTAAAAAACCACTCTGATCTTCAATGAGGACAAATTCCACCTTTTAAAGGCTTCCAGGTTCATCAAAACCACTTTGACTGAATATATGGTGAATTTGGTTAGTGTTTGAGCTTGGTCTTGTTGACATGAGACACCTAGGGTTAATGCCATGGTGGAGGAATTAGTTTCATGCCAAAAATACATTTAAAAACCCAAAAATAGACATTATGATAAAATCATAACTGTGGGTGGCTAGGTTGATGGCACGAGCTTGTTAACCGCCCATGTGAACAGCTAGTCAACAAACCATGAACATGAACATTACCTGAACAACCTGATCCCTAACCAACACTGTCGATATGTCGAAGCTGAACTGAAGACGACGACACTGAACACTGATGACGATACTTGAACACCTGTACAATTTAATCAATGGAATCCTCCTGGATCATTCCTCTCCACTTGAAAGCTTTTGGACCACAAAAGTTTGACTAAACAATTAGTAGATGAGAGTAGAACTGCCTCTCTTTCCACCTTGACCTGACAATGTACCAATACATTTGATCAATCACCTGCAAGTGATGACCCTGATGATGTTGACCATGGCACTTTTCGATTCAGTGACCTGTTTCTTCCATTTGCAGTATGAACAACTTGCGACGATGGGCAAACAACCTGTTATGAACATGGCAATTGAATTCTTTTCACGAAGAATCATGAGTTAGTGATTCACAAACATCTTTGAAAACAGTATTTGTAGAACTTTGTTCAATACATCTGAAGGGTATTAACAATCTACTTTCCAGAATAACTGAAATATTCAAAGACTCCTTTGATTTTGACTTCATATCAATTACTTGACTTGATTTACTTTCTTGTTGACTTATTACTAAGTGAACTTGTTGCACAGAACTCATCCAATTGTGATGTAAAGACTGTTGCAACTTAGTTTGACTTTGAAAGTATCTAAGTAATTGTTGATTTACTTGAATCACTATTTCTTCGTCTATTAACTGATATCTCCATTGACTAACACTTTCACTTAATGCATCAGTTTTAAAATCATGATAAGGAAACTTTAGATCTGCTTTCGAAAATGCTTTGTCATGAAAACTTATAGACTTCCTCTCCACTTGAAAAGAGGCTTCATTACTTTTTAAAGCACAAAATGGTGATGCAATACCAAAGAAATGTAACACTGACTTTCCCCAATACTGACCTGCACCCTTGAAACTGAAAATAAACATACCATCTGAAACAAGTCTCTGATTAGACTCGCATGTACCATTCCTTGCAATACACTGCTGATGATGATAGTTTCTAGAATTTAGTTGAATGAATGAGTTGATAGTCATTCTGTTTTTAAGAAGATGTTCATAAGACATTAAATGTATCTCATGTTGCTTATCCTATTTATGAATAAGATTTCTTGGAAAAGAATTAACCACCTTGACCAATTGATCTATAAACTGAATCTCGCATTTTGAACAATCATCCTTATTTTGTTCCTTAATAAACATGAGTACATATTTACTTGAACTTATTAACTGCTTAACTTGATTTGTAACAATTAAATCCAAGTTTGATTTGACTTTATGTGCCCTAACAATAAATTCAACCCCTTCTTTCTTTAGGTGATATTTATGTTCTCTTTTGTAAAACACTGCATCTCTATCATAAAGATAAGGACTTCCTAAGACAACTCCACATATGTCTACTGGGACCACATCTAACTCGACTTCATCAATGTACTTAGATGTAATTGAAAATTTTAGCCAACATTGCTTTGTGACATGTATCTGAGTTGATTTATTAATCCAACCTAATGGGTGTGGTCTTGGATGATTCTGTGTCTCCAATCTCAATTGATTAACTATATGTTCAGATATTAAATTTGCCTGTGATCCACTGTCAAACATTGTGTCTATCTTTGTATGCTTAGAAGTTATCCTTATGTGGAAGAGTTCAACTCTTTTATCCTCATGTGAAGGATTTATGTTTGAAGAAGATACAATAGTTTTCGAACTTGAACCAGTATCAGAAGTTTTACCTGTCGTCACCATGGCAGTTATCCTCCTTTCATCACCTGAATCTGAACCTAGATCATGTTGGACTGCTGCAATGGCCTTCTTTTCATCCTTCTCCTTAAGGAAATTTTTGGGCTTAAGTTCTGGATGAAGTTTCTAGCACTTTGATTCATCATGACCAATTCTCTGCCAATGAGAACAAGTAGGTCTTTCCTTCTGAATGATCACTGATTTCTTTCTCTTCGAATTGTTCTTCCCCTTACTGTCACTGGAATCTTTGGTTTCCAACTCTTTGGATGACTACGATGAAAACTTGAATGGTCTGCCACCTGATTCAATATGTATGGCCTGAACACACACCTCCTCAAAATCATCAGGATTAAACATCAATAAATTATGCTGCAAATATGAATGTAAATTGTCGATGTATTTTAACAAAGTTTCACGTGTATCCAATGAAATGCCAAACGCCAATGCTTTCTTTCTGAACTCCTGAGTAAACTCCTGAACACTCTGCCCTTTATTGCCTCAGATGCTGCCAATCAATAATAGCTTGCTGCATGTATCCTAAAGGATAGAACTGTTTCCTAAGAGCTTTCAAAAACTTAGACCATGAAGAGATGACTTTTCCTTTACACTTTACATCTAGCTGAGTTTTACTTTCCCACTAGATTAAAGTTGTTCCCCCCATTCTAAGTGTAGCTAACTAAATTTTAGTTTTATCACTGGAAATGTTCTGAATGCGAAAATACAATTCTAACTGCTTTATCCAATTATCTAGCTTTTCAGGATTCATTTCACCATGATAAATAGGTAACTCAAAATTAACATCAAGTTTCAAAAGAGATGTTTTCTTAGGTTTATTTTCTGTTTCAGACTCTGCACTGGAAGAAGAAGAAGAAGAAGAGGATGATGGAGATGATGGGGGTGAAGGTGGTTTATCAGTCTGCCCTTTACCTTTGTCCTTCTTCGATGGTTTTGAAGAAGCTCCATTATCACCTTCTTGTTTTCATACAATTCTCCCAACATCTGCTGCATGGTTAAGAATGCCTGCTGAAACTGTTCTTCACTCATCTTAGTTTCAATGTTTTCACCTACATCAGGTCCTGACATGGTCGATTTCTGAACAACTCGTCATTTTCCAATCTTTGGATTGATCTGCTCAAGGATTCCTTCTCCTCGTTGCGACTTTGACCTGGTTAACATTCAATGGCACATCCTACAAATGCAACCTGCTCTGATACGAAATTATATGATCTAAAATGATCATAAACTAAATACTGATGTAAAATTGATTAACCATTAATGATTTGAATGTTAGTTGAAGCATGCAAACTGAGGAAAAACTGCTTGAAAAGAACACTTTACGACAGCTGATTAAACATGAAATTGATGCATAACAGAAGTGCAAACAGTAAAAACATAGTGATACCAGACAACAAATTGATGACGGAGTTCGTCCCTGATGGACTACATATCCAGGTCCGCTTTCAAGATGGGCGACCATTTTTATTAGGAATGAGAAGAAAGGAGTCGATTACATAGTGATTTTGTCAGATTGAACTTGCACACAGGCAATCTTGACCTCTGTCATCAGATAGACCTATGAACCAACTTTCCAACGTTGCTTAGGTTTCCAAAACTGACCCCGGATGCTCCCGAAACACTGAAAACAAAATCGCCTATGTCCTCCAGAATCTGCATACAAAAGTCAAAAACCACTCTAATCTTCAATGAGGACAAAGTCCGCCCTTTAAAGGCCTCCAAGTTCATCGAAATCACTTTGACTGAATATATGGTGAATTTGGTTAGTGTTTGAGCTCGATCTTGTTGACATGAGACACCTAGGGTTAATGCCATGGTGGAGGAATTAGTTTCATGCCAAAAATACATTTTAAAACCCAAAAATAAACATTATGATAAAATCATAACCGCAGGTGGCTAGGTTGATGGCGCGGGGTTGTTAACCGCCCAAGTAGTCAACAAACCATGAACATTACCTGAACAACCTAATCCCTAACCAACACTATCGATCTATTGAAGCTGAACTGAAGCGACGACGACACTGAACACTGATGACGACACTTGAACACCTATACAATTGAATCAACGGAATCCTCCTGGATCACATGAAGATCTATTATTCATGAAGAAAAGAAGCAGCATGACAGGGGGAGTTCTTGGGCACCCCGTTTGCCATTGATGACAAAGGGGGAGAGAATATTTGAAAGGGCAAGAATATTGCCATCAATGACAAAGGGGGAGATTGTTAATCTAGGTTGTCATTGATGTCAATAGTTGATCATCAATATGGCAGTGACTGGAATGGAAAATATTCTTGAAGATGCCAGAGGATGACTATAGCTCTTGTTAAGATATCAAGACAAATGAAGTAACAATCTTGTACTTTGATGATCATATTGAAGGATTACCATATCATTGCACTTGATGAAGGTCTAGAAAATATACATGATGATGACACCACATCATGATGACTAATAATTGGAAGACTACCCTCTATGCCTGGACTATGATGACTTATCTTACATTGAAACACTAGACTATGATGATGACCCTATGTTGAAGAAGTTAAGTAATAAGGCAATCAAGAACATGTAGAGGGCAAAGACATAATGACATGAAGACAAGGACATGATCAAGGGCTTAATGATGGTCGCCCTACATTGAAGAAGGCAAGGACATGAATTGTGAAGACAGTTAACGAAAGAATCATCCATGAAGAAGAAGCCCATCTATGAAAGAATGTTGCTATCCTATATTTCTGCACTCATAAAGATCAGTCACATTAAAAAATATTTTTTTCTACCTTAGAGGCAGAATTCTTCCATGAGACCTACACCATCTTAAAGAGCATATTTTTCCCTTCCTAACGAGCTATTATATGCCTCCTAACTCCTTCTAGATTGTGAGAAATTGAATTTATAAGTTAGAAAAATTATTATTTTTGCCTAGCCGACCTAAGCCGACTTGTGTAGGCTCAACATGTTGTCCAAGAGACATGGCTCTTCATCAAATGAAAAACCAGTATAAATAAGGATTCGGACACTTCATTTTCATCATCAAATTTGGTGAAAAATACAGAGAAGCAACACAGAAATAAGACAGGAGGCCGAGGAGGACAGAGAAGACATTGTTGTTTGGGAAAATTCTTTTTCTGATTTTCTGTGACAGATTGTTGGGCTAAACAGTACTAGGGCAAACCTGTGACAAGTGTGTGTGGACAGCATTGCAGAAGTCTGGAATTTCTGTTTGGGCTTAAAACTTACCACTGGATAGCACCAAGAACGTGATAAATGGATGACTATCCTCATCTCCCTGTGGACTAAACCGTTGACACAATCCTGTGTTTTTTAGCGGCTGTAATTTTCGGACTGTGGAAAGATTCCTGTGGCTCGGACTATCTACCTTCAGAACGTATTACAGTTCAGATGTAAAGGTCTTGAAATACACAGCAGCAGGCTCGGTTTGATCATTGTTGGACAGGTTCGGACTGTGGGCTAAAACCTGTGGAGAGAGCCTTATCTTAGGCTCAGACTTGTGTTACAAACTTGGACTGTGGTATGTTGTGAAGACACATACCTTGGACTGCAACTGAAGCATACATTGACTGTGGTGGGCTCATTCTAAGTACCTCAGGACCTGTGGAACCATACTATATGCCTGTGTTAGCATGAACCTTTTGTTGGAAGGCTTGAATCTTGCTGAGTTCAGCCTTGTGTTCCCAACATTTGGGAATTAATTGTAGCAGACCTTTGGAGTCGACTTCAAGTAGTCTTTGGGGCTACCTTGGACCAGATTTGAAGAAGGCCTTGATTAAGGTGATCTTTGAAGAATTCCTAAAACCTTGTGAAGACCAAACAAGGACATTGTGTGCAGAACTATTAAAGCCATCATTGTTGAAATTGGGTAAAGACCTTTTGGAGCGGTTTTTGAAATATTGTTTGGAGCTCATTCTGAGTAGCATATCTGAAGCATTTTTGAAGCAACCTTTGAAAAGGTTTAGAGCCGGTGCAGAGCTTAGTGCAGTTCATTGTAGACAAATTGAAGTTTTGTGAAGACTATTAAAGACCATGATGCAATGTTGATGTCATCATGAGGTGACTTGAAGAATTTGCTTGGGTACGATGAAGAGCAATGGTGACACCTTCTAGGAGATCAAGGTTGTCATTGATAACGTAAAGAGGAGACTACAATGAAGACTAAGTGAAGATTATTAGGGCTCGTTGAAGAGGACATTGGGAGCCATGAAGTATAACCAAAATATATCTTGACGAAGTAAAGCAAGGGTTGGAGCCTCAAAAAGACAAGGTTGGTGCCTTGAAAGGTAGAGTTGGAGCCCTAGAGGATCGGAGTCCTCAAAAAACCAAGTCGGAGCTGGACTAGATATAGGGTTGGAGCCCTTGAGGTTGGTGCCTCAAAATTGACAAGGTTGGAGCCTGGGGAATTGAAGATCGGTGTCTTCATCTAGGGTTGGAGCCCTACATATGTTGTAATTGATTTATTGAAGAAATTAATAAAAGCGTTTATTCTTATTGTTCATTTTGTGTTCTAAATATAAGTGATCTAACTGGTAAAAGTAACAATTGAAAAGAAATAATGATTCACCCCCCCTCTGTATTTCCAACAGGGTGAGATCTTCCTTGGAAAAGGGAGATATGCTACAGAGATCTTGAAAAGATTCAGGATGCAGGATTCTAGACCTATGGCTACTCCAATGATCACCAACTAAAAGAAGATTGATGAATTAGAACATAAATACGTCAATCCCACCTTGTACAGGCAGCTTATAGGGTCCCTGATGTATTTGGTCAATACCAGGCCAGACGTTTGTTACGCTATCAACACCCTCAATTAGTTCATGGTGGAAACCAAGAGGGCACATTGGGCAGTAGCCAAACATGTTCTCAGGTATATACAAGGACCAATCGAGCATGGTCTATTGTACACCCAAGGCAATGACATCAGGCTATGTTAATTTTAGGTATGTTCTATGCTTAGAGCAATTTATTTAAATTTTCCCAGTTAGCAATCACATTAGCATTAAAGTAAACTACAGATAGAACATAAATATAAATCGCAGAAGACAAGCCAAGACAAGAGGATACAAGATGTGGCGCTAGCCAGGGACAAACCCCATAATGTGGGGAAACCCTTAATTCTTCTTTTATGTTCTTCAAAGTTCAGTAGAGAAAGAGAGAGAGAGATAGTACATTTACAACAGAAGTCAACACTTTGACTTATCTAGATCTCGCATAGATCATTTTGTATAATGATGAGATCAGTTGAAGACATTCTGCTTCAACTGATTCTCCAAGGTGACTCCACCTATCGTAGTGTTGCATCTCGTCCATTTTCCGCACCTTACCATGTAGCACCATGCTGCCCTATCACAGTGGTGGACCTAGATGACTGAGCTACTCTCATCTTCATGCTGCTCATCCTGCTACATCTTCCATGGTCTCATTCATCATCAAGCTGCCCATGCTTATGATAGAACATAAATATAAATTGCAGAAGACAAGCCAAGACAAGAGGACACAAGATGTAGCACTAGCCAGGGACAAACCCCACAATGTGGGGAAACTCTTGATCAATTCTTCTTTTATGTTCTTCAAAGTTCAGTAGAGAAAGAGAGAGAGAGATAGTACATTTACAACAGAAGTCAACACTTTGACTTATCTAGATCTAGCATAGATCATTTCGTATAATGATGAGATCAATTGAAGACATTCTGCTTCAACTGATTCTCCAAGATGACTCCACCTATCGTAGTGCTGCATCTCGTCCATTTGCCGCACCTTACAATGTAGCACCATGCTGCCCTATCACAGTGCTGGACCTAGATGACTGAGCTGCTCTCATCTTCATGCTGCTCATCATGCTACATCTTCCATGGTCTCATTCGTCATCAAGTTTCCCATGCTTATGATTACATTCATCATGATGTTGTCCATGCTCCATGTATCATTGTGCTGCCCATGCTCATTATCTCATACATCATGCTGCCCTATCACAGTGCTGGACCTAGATGACTAAGCTGCTCTCATCTTCATGCTGCTCATCATGCTGAATCTTCCATGGTCTCATTCATCATCAAACTTCCCATGCTTATGATTACATTCATCATGATGCTGTCCATGCTCCATGTATCGTTGTGCTGCCCATGCTCATTATCTCATACATCATGTTGCTGCCCATGCTCTATGTATCATGTCATACATCATGCTGCTGCCTATGACTGCGTTATATATGCCCAGATCACACACACCCCTTTTCTGCTTTCTTCATACTAAGAATATCACCTTCAGAGATATGTTGAGACTTTTAACTTACAGCAGTGACATCAAACAGGGTTTCATTTGCTGCTTCATGTATCGAGGTTGTGACTGCACTTAAAACCCAAACCACGTGCAGTCAAACCTTACTGCGGCTTGCCCTAACATGAGAAAATCTCAGAGGTATTGTCCCTTCTTGTTAGTGGATCTTTGCACCCATATTCTCATGAAATTTCAAAGATGAAACCCGAGTTTTGTTCCTCCCTTTGTAGCATATACATGAGTCCAAAATATGCGAAGTTCTGTGTCTCCTTTTGACATCGAGAACAGGTCTCCTCATTGTGTTATGATTTCTGCGTTGTAGGAGTTTCCATTGACCAGCGTATATGTCTACTTGTTCTGTGTATATGTCTCCTCATGCTGACAGCGTATATGTCTCCTCATGCTGTCTGCGTATTGTCTCCTTGTGCTGTGTATATGTCTCCTCATGCTGACAGCATTGAGACTTCTTCCATTGGTTGCGTTTATGTGACTCCATGATCTATGTGATAGGTCTTCATGACTACATGGATATTCATTCTTTGCTGCTGTGTGGAATCCTCATATGCCTACATGGATATGGTCACCATCTGCCGTGTGGATATTCATCCTTTGCTGTTGCGTGGAATCCTCATATGCCTGCGTGGATATGGTCACCATCACAGCATATAGATTGCCTTCATTACAGCGTATGGACAATGGCTCTTTCTATTACAGCTACATCTGCAGCTAGGGCATCCAACGTATTCTCTTTTTGTGTCTTCTCCTTCTCCAAAAACCCAAGACGTGGAGAGGAGGAGTTCACATGTAGAATGTGTGTCAAATGACTTCAAGTCTTCTCTTATTTATACTAAAAATGTAGGTGATGAATGGACATGACTATTGGTCTTCCGAGCCTACATAAGATGTTGGCCGACTTGATAATTAGTCTTATAATACAAATAAATTCATAACTTCATAAATACTTATCGGAATCGGATGACCTTTAGATCAATCCTACACCTCTCGATGTGAGGGATCCAATAAAAATATCAGCTGCCATAAATAAGTTGACCCACATGGAGTTTGGCCCTAGCTGCCAATTTAACATTGCCTCTCAACTAGGGAGAACTCCATCCGCTGATCCGTATGTCCGACTGTACTATTTCTACCGTCAGTGCCCTGCACTGCTCTGGTCTGCTAGCTCTGCTGGCTCTGCTCAGCTCTGCTGGTTCTACTCTGCTCTACTCAGCTCTGCTGGCTCTGCTCTACTCTGCTCAACTCTGTTGGCTCTACTGGTTATGCTCTGCGTTGCTTTGCTCAGCTCTGCTCTGCTTTGCTCAACTCTGCTGGCTCTGCTCCTCTCTGCGGGCTCTGCTTTGCTCTGCTCTGCTCAGCTTTGCTCTGCTCTGCTCAGCTCTGCTGGCTCTGCTGAACCATGAAGAAGAAGAATTGATCAAGAATGTCTCATACCATTCTCCACTGACCCGCAGTCAGTGTTAGAGTGCATAACACTGGTCCCAGACTAGTCTCAGCAAACCCAAAGTCAGCGTCATAGTGGGTACCACTCCTACCACTGGTCCCAGACCAGTCCATTGACTCAAAGTCAGTCTCAGAGTATGTACCACTGGTCCCAGACCAGTCCACTAACTCAAAGTCAGTCTCAGAGTATGTACCACTAGTCCCAAACCAGTCTCAACCGACCCGAAGTCAGCATCATAGTAGGTACAACTCCTGCGATTGGTCCTAGACCAGTATCATTGATCCCAGATCAATGAAGGTCATCCTAGCGTAGGGAGTACGGTAGATACAACAATGCATCCATCGGTACTACTATGGTCCCTATCTTCATTTCCATGCTCATTGATCAGATGAGAGGTACTTCCCATGAGCCCCTGACTGTATGGGTAGGATGCCTTGACAGGAGAACTTAATCAATCCTGTCCTCACAAGAGAACTAATCATCCTGCTACATAAGAGAGCGAATCATCCTGTCCCACAAGAGAGCGAATCATCTTGTCCACAAGAGAGTGAATCATCCTGTACGTAGGAGAGCGAATCATCCTATCCCAGTGCACACCACCAGGGGAGGGTGAGTCACCCTGTGGTCATATGTTGCTCCAGTAAGAACCGCAAGCCCCTAGAGCTCCATGTATGCAACATACAGGATCATATTTCTGGCAGTGTATCTCAATCCATGAGAGATTGTGCCCTGAAGACATCTCAGAAGATTCTTGGCACCAATCCAGTGAGGCTCAACCAAATATGAGCTCCTCGTGCTCGCTGCAAAACATATGTCCGGAGGGAAGTTCACCAAGAACTTTCCCAAGTCTAGTTCGACATCACTACCATATAACTTCCTCGAGGTAGTCATAGGTTTTTAGTTTATCATTTCACATTCTGAATCCAACTCCCTCTTACTTTTGCAAGTGAGAGGGTCTGCATAGGTTGTCCTCATAAGGTGCTGGTATGAGAGGTCTATCATCCACAACCTTCGGATGGTTTGGATTTGTTTCACTCCTAGTGTATCTCAGCTTTATCAAACAACTATCGATCCTCTCATACTATGCCCGGGATGTTTAGCTTCAAGCCATAGAGGGATTTCTTCCACCTGCATATGTGAGATTCCAAATTATCAATCTCAAACTCCTCGGGTTGTTCCACACCTGTGGACCTGCTACATGAGGGGAATGGTCCCCTTGTAAGATTTTCCTTCGGTACATCTTAGACATGTACTTTCATGCTCCTTTTGAATTCAGGCTTCCCTGTCACCATCTGATTCACATACCTCCGATGCTATGTGTCAATGGACATGGTCCCCAGTGGACTTCCTGTAACATAATACAATCTTGAACTCAACAACATCTTTGAAAATTCTATTTTCAAATACATACCTTTTCATCAACGAGTGCCACCTTGAAACCTTTGACTTCCATTTCCGAGATGGACACCAGGTTCTTCTTGCGATCAGGTACATAAAAGAGATTCTGGGGTTGCTTTCTTTGAAGAGTCGACCATTTTCTTGATGACCTACATTACTTGTCATTCCTCTAATCATTGAAGATGTCACTGGAATGATTATTATCTTCATCAAGAGATGTGTCCCTGTCCTTCGGACGCTCCTTTGCATAATGGCCGACCTTACTTCAAGGCATTTGCCTTTCCTTCCACCCTTTGATCTGAACTTCCCAATGAAGTGACATCAAAAACTTTCCACTGCGCCATTCTAATAATATTCTCTACTTCTTCACCCTAGGTGAATTAGAAGAGGGATGAGGAACCCATTGATCCTTTTGTCCTGTCCCAACTGTCTTTGGTGATTGCTCCTTCACTCTTGCTTGGGCATTGTATTCATGATCCGAATTGGATCCTGAAAAATAATCAAAGTACCATGACTGTATCAGGTTGGGACAAACTTCGAATTTAAGAGCACAGAGCGATCAGAAAAACCTCTGAACAGTGGCGTTGGCAGCCAGCGTGGAACGATGAGGACCTCGGTCAAAGCGCGCTGATCAAGGGCCATGGAGACTGTGCAGGAGGCGAAACTGGCACCTGGGAAGCTCGGATCGGGAAAAGGAGGCAGTTTCTGATGCGCGATTAGTGTTAATCGCGCATCGCTGGGAAAAACCCCTCGAAATGGAAAGGCCCCGAAGTGCTCAGTCGCATGGAAGCCGGGAAAACCCTGGGAAAAAGCACAAAAGGCTAAAGGCGGGACCCGCGCTCCAAAAACTGGCAGTATTTATCAGGGTCACCCTTGGGCGGTAAGTGGATTTGGTTGAAACCTAGTGATTCCATTCAGCGCTCGATGCGTGGCAAGCGGAGGAGAGAGTCAACCACGCGAAATGTGCGAATGACGTTGGATCTGGGGGCTCCAGATCTAACGGCTGAGAACGCGCCTGATGAAAGAACCGGATTTGATAGGGGATTGAGCAGAGATCTACAAGGATTTGAGGTCTGATCTGACCGCCGAGGTGGCGGATGACTCATTCCTATGGGTCCAAACCCTCAATTCATAGAAAGTTTCCTAGCCATAAAGTCCATGGTAGAAGAAATGTATAAGGACTTTAGAAAACACAAGGATGAAGATTCATCAGGTTCTAAACAAGACAAAGGAGAAGATGAATCACATTTCCATGACCACTCAAAGGGAAAAGTGAAAGAGGAAAGCTTTCTCACACCTCCTAATAGCCTTGTACATAACAAGAAAGCATCTTTGATCAAGCTAGATGTTAAATTTGATTTTCCTATATATGATGGAGAGTTAAATGTAGAAAAGTTGGACAATTGGATTAGACAAATTGATGTGTATTGCAGAGTATAGAAAATCGACTCAGACAAGAGTAAGATTCAGATGGCAAGCCTACGCCTTGGAGGCACTGCCTTGGTTTGGTGGGAAGACAGAACCCAAGATGACATGAAATGACATGGTAAGACTATCTCTGTCTGGAATGAATTTGTTTCTGCAATTAAAAAGTAGTTCTATCCATTGGCCTACATGCAACAAGCCATGATGAGTTGGCAAACTCTTCGGCAATTGAAAGGGAAAAGTGTGCAAGGGTACACTCAAGAATTTAGAAAGAGATCATTGATTCTATGAATCTCATTAGACTCACCAGAGACTCTGTTGAAGTACATTGGTGGTCTACACAGCTACATGAGGCATACCATCCTCATGTTCAATCCCACTAGTATAGATGAGGTATCTGTACAAGCTACTCATCTAGAAGCTAGAACAAAGAATGGAAATCCAGAAGTTGGGGCACCATCCCAACCCACTGCAAGCAAGAGCAAGGAGAAAAGAAAGCAGAAGTGGAAAGCAAGGAGGCTAACACTGCACAGAAAAGCAAGGCTTCATGCACTCACTATAAAAAGGATGGGCATGATGATGAGCATTGTTGGATTCTGCATCCAAAGCTGAGACCTAAGAAGTTCGAGGGCAAGAAGAAGAAGATTGCTGCAGCTATTCAGAAAGATTTGGGGTCAGACTCGGGAAATGAAACAACCATTGTAGCCACAGGTATAAAAGGTAAGAATTCTGAAGCATCTACTAGTAATTCTGCACAATCTGTTATTGATGAAGAAAATGAGAGAAAAAGACATGAGTTTTTCCATATTCTAGTTATTTCCAAACATCAAAAGATTGATACTTTGTTTGATAGTGGCTCACAAGTAAATTTAATTTCTGAAGCAATTGTAAAGAAATTGGGATTATCAACTACACCTCACAAGAAACCATACCCATTAGGATGGTTGAATGACAAAGCACAACTACAAGTGACTAGACAGTACAAACTCAAGTTTTCTTTTGGGTCAGCATTTGTAGATGAGGTTGAGTTAGACATAATTCCTTTGGATATATGTGAAATTGTTTTAGGAAGTCCTTACTTGTATGATAGGAAAGTTATTTTCTATAGAGCTGAGAACATGTATCTACTTGTCAAAAATGGAATTGAATACTTTGTAAGAGCTCATAAGCTCAATAATAATTATACTCTCATAAACTCAGGGCAGATGACAAGAATGATAAATTCATGCAAACAATTCTTACTAATGGTTGTAAAGGAAAAGAAACCTGATAAAACCAATGTATTTGAGGGTTGTAATGCTAAACAACAAGCTGATTTAGAAAAGGTTGTTTCAGAGTATGATATCTTGTTTCAAGAACCTAAAGGTCTGCCACCCAAAAAGGAAATAGTACATGATATTATTTTGCAGCAAGATGCTCCTTTGCCTAACATTGGAATGTACAGATTGTCTGCTTTAGAGAATGTTGAAATCAAGAAGCAGGTGCAGGAGTTGCTCGAGAAAGGGTTCATCGGGTCTAGCACATCACCATGTGGGTCACCAATCGTTTTGGTGAGAACGAAAGATGGCTCGTGGAGAATGTGCATTGACTACCGAGCACTAAATAAGATAAAAATCAAAAATCATTATCCCCTTCCTCGCATAGATGATCTTTTAGATCAATTGAAAGAAGTTGTTTATTTCACCATGCTGGACTTGCATAGTGGATACCATCAAGTTAGAGTGGCAGAACAAGATGCATGGAAGACTGCTTTCAAAACAAAGCAGGGATTGTATGAGTGGCTGGTTATGCCTTTTGGCTTAACTAATGCTCCTGCTACTTTC